>CALNHX010013769.1:0-11116 GCA_940337035.1 Agriotes lineatus
AATTTTTATTAATCTCCTCCATAACCACATTTCAAGGACTTCCAGTGATTTTTATCTCTCTTTCCTAACTTCTATGTTTCAGACCCATAGAGCGCTACTCTCCAGATGCATTTTTTAACAAGCCTAATTCTTACTTTCAGACTAATGTTCCTAGATGTTAATAGTTTAATTTTATTGGCAAACATCCTTTTTGCTTCTCTAATTTTGCTTTTAATATCTTCCATACTTCTCCCACCTTCTGATATTTTACTGCCTAAATATTTATAGCTTTTAACCTGTTTTAGATCCTCGTCTTTTATTTTAATTCTTATTTCTTCAGGTTCTTTGGGGCATACCATTACTACCGTTTTTGATTTATTTATTTCTAGCTTATACGGTTTTTTTAAGGTACTGTCCCTATACTCTAGTGTCATTTTTAAGTTATGTTCGTCTGGGGCCAGAACAGCAATGTCGTCTGCAAATCTTAGCACTTGTATCCTTTTTCCGTTTACGTTAATGCCGGTACACATCTCTTGACATTCGTTAATTGCTTGCTCCATATTGCTATGGTTTTAAGCCCTATAGATCAACTCTGTTAGCATTGCCAAATTAATGGACATTTCATGAAAGCTCAGAGTGAAATATTTTATATAACTGCAAAGCTAAAATTTGATTTTGCCAGAATGAATACAGTTGTAATGAGATGCCAGTAATTGCAGAATAATTAATTAATGAACGCAGTAAGCAAAGCTCATTCGCACAGGGATCCAAATTGGATGTAAGTTCAGTTAGTTAATTAGGTTTGTGCTAGATGTAAAGGCCAAGCCGAATGAAATTTAATAATGACAAGATGGATTGCAAAACGCAAGGGAATGACGCGTAGAAATCAGGCATATTTTAATAGTGAAATCCAGTCAGGGTTTTATAAGAAAGGTAATTGGAGGATGGATAAGCAAAAGAACATGCAACGGGCAGATAAGAAGGAAGGCATTAAAGCGTTTAAAAGAAACCGTAAGAATCGAAAGGCAAGGATTATAGGAATTGCAGAAAAGAAAACACATATGAATTTAAAATTATGAACGAAAAGGAAACAGTGAATTTCAAATGGAAGAAAATGCAGGAAATGCGCGAATTAAATACTTTTATCAGTGCAGTGATATGTGAACTTTAAATTAAAAGACGTGCAGTGGAAAATAGACACGCTAAATTAATATAAATGTAAATAATTATTTTAGATATAGTATTAGTGTACAAAAACATAATTTTAAGTAGAATTATTGTAAAAAGTTAAATGTTTTCAACCAAGTTAATATCCGCAATCTATTTGAATTTAACTAGCTTTTGTTTATAACAAATTAATGGAGGTTGACAAATGAATAAATTAATGTAATGACAGCCAGTTTTTGTGTCTCCAAATAAATTGAGTTTTAAGATAAAAGCCATTTGAATTTATTAAAATAAAGTACACCATTGTGTAGACAAATTACCAGGCTATAAGTGGAAGTGTGCGTTTTAATTTCCACATATCACATAAACAAATCACATAAAAATAATTCTCATCGTTGCGGTCTCCGAGAGCTTCCACATACTCATTCCAGCCTCCGATCCTGATCTGCAGCCAAGAAAGAGGTTCCACAGCCAGGAGTTTCAACTGCTGCACGTCCCTCCAGCAAATAGGAGTCCGGCACGTCAATCCCAACACCCCCAGGAGAAGATCCGGCTACTTGACATCACCCGAAGAGGTTGCCGTTGACTGCAGAAATGGCAAGTTAGTTTTTACACGTTGATCGATTTCACAATATTTATCATTCAATTAAACGCAATTTTGTAAAAGGCATCCATCTTGGTTAACACTTGAGCTAATTTCAGAGTTTTCGATTATGCGCGTTTGAGCTAATAGCGGAGGACAGATCCGTGCTTAACAAATTTCAATAAATAATGCATTCAGGGTCTAACCGAGTGAGAGTCTTGCTTTACCGAAATTTGAGCTAGCATTTTTATTTGATTAGTTGCAGATAAATAAGATATTATAAAGGGCATACAACTATTTATTTTAGCTATCAATTTATAAGTAGCTTTGAATCAACCTGAGATTTGATAACACGACTATACAATAATATTTTGGGTGGTACCCTTATTAAATTAATATTACAAACATAAACACTAAATTAAAAGGACCTTCCATCTCAATATATATGTTAGAAATTCCAAGTAATAAGTTGCATTCCTGTCTAACCCCCTTTTTTATTTTCTCTATTTTTTCGCACTCGTCAATTTTTATTATTGCTTTTTGATTCTCGTATAGATCCCTTATTATCCTTCTGTCCCTATAATCCACTTTTACGGTTTTCAATATTTCCATCATAGGCCAATTCCCATTATCGAAGGCTTTTTTAATGTCAATAAATGCGATACATAAATTTCTGTTAACTTTCAAGGTTTTTTCAATTAGATTTCTGAGACATAATATAGCTTCTCTTGTACCTTTAGTTTTCCTAAATCCGAATTGGTCCTCTGCTAAGTTGGTATCTATTTTATTATGTATTCTCTTTGTTTAATACCCATTAGGTTTTTAGAGGTATGCGTTAATATACAGAGCGTTCTGTGTTCTTCGCATTTCATTGCTTTCTCTTTTTTTTTGGCAGCATTACCAGTTTACTGTTTTTGAAATCCTCCGGTATCTTTCGTGTTGTATATTTATGTCACCTACTAGATCGTACATTATGTGTTTACCTTCTTTACTCACTGTTTGTATTAGTTCTATCACCTAAGGAGTTATAGAGATCTTCCATATATTGTTTCCAGTGTTTGCATTGTTCATCGTTTCCTAAGATATATTTTCCTTCGCTTGTGTTTAGCTTACAGTTTTTGGGCTTAAATCTTCCAAACTGCTTCTTTATGATGTGAGATTTTTCAATGTTTCCTTTATTGAAGTTTTCTTTAATTCCTATACAGTAACTTTCTTACCAATTTTCCTTTGCCTTTCTTGCTTCTCTATTTACTTGGTTTTTTATTTTGTTATATTCGGTTTTGCCTTTGTCTTGTTTATGTTTTCTTCTTGTCTCCATTAGCTCTAACTTTTGATTGATCCAGGGTGTCCTTGGTTCTATTTGGTTTTGTCCTATACTCTCTTTAGCAGCGGTTATTACAGCTGTTTTTATGTTGTTCCACTTTTGATTAGTTGTATCTTCTTCTTTACCTTTAAGGTTATTGTCTACCTCTCTTTGGTATTCTTTTCTCGTTTCTTCCATTATTAATTTGCTCGTTGCCCAGCTCTTAAGGCTTGTTGTGCGTCTATAGCATTTTTTATGTTTTATATTGCAAGGTTATTGTCTACCTCTCTTTGGTATTCTTTTCTCGTTTCTTTCATTTTTAATTTGGTCGTTGCCCAACTCTTAATGCTTGTTGTGCGTCTATAGCATTTTTATGTTTTATATTGCAAGCCATTACTACTACGTTATGATCGCAGTTTATGTCTGCTCCCGGGTACGTTTTACTTGTATCTTGTGATTATGTAATCTAGTTGGTACCTATCGGTATCACCCGGCTTTATCCATGTATATCTACTAGTCTAACAGCGGGTGACATTTTTTAGTGATGATTTAGTTACGGCCTATTTTTTGAGAGAATGTTGCTGGAGGCATGTATAAGT
Organism: Agriotes lineatus; assembly: GCA_940337035.1. Classification (NCBI taxonomy): domain Eukaryota; kingdom Metazoa; phylum Arthropoda; class Insecta; order Coleoptera; family Elateridae; genus Agriotes; species Agriotes lineatus. The sequence goes on from CALNHX010013769.1 coordinate 3,632, forward strand.
CTCAGCTGTAAGGATTATCCTTGATAGCGGTATCAGAGGGAGGTAGAACACCCCCTATTTGAACTGTCAGTGTATGTCAAATTCGAGGTTAGCATGTTAGGTTTTGAATCAGTTTGTGTCAAAACTGACGGAAAACCTAACCTGCTAACCTCGAATTTGACATGGACTTACAGCTCCACCAACATATTATTCATACGTTTGAATTTCCACAGCCGACCTTATAGACTTCTTTAATGTAAGTTTACGTCAAATTCGAGTTTAGCAGGTTAGGTCAGGTTTCATCAGTTTTGACACAGACTGACGCAAAACCTAACCTGCTAACCTCGAATTTGGCATATAGTGACAGTGCAAATTGGGGGTTTTCTGCCTCCCTCCCATACCGCTATCAGGGATAATCCTTACAGCTGACACTTATACATGCCTCCCGCAACATTCTCTGAAAAAATAGGCCTTAACTAAATCATCACTAAAAAAATTTCACCAGCTCTCCTACTATACGTCTTAGTTGTTGTTGGAACATCGTATTTGTAATAATAAGCTGCTTCTTCATACAAAATTCTACCAGTTTTTGTCCTCTAGAGTTTCTCCTTCCTAATCCGTATTTTCCCACTGTATCTCCATCTCTACCTTCTCCCACTACAGCATTTCAGTCACCTAATATAATTAAGCATTCTTTGTCTTCTACATATTGCAGTAATTCCTATAATTGCTCGTAAACGTGTTCTACTTCATCACCGCCGTATCCCGTAGTTGGCATATACACCTGTACTAAAGTTATATCCAAGAAGGCTATATCTTTCCGTTCAGCTTCTAATTTTACTAAGATCATTCTGTCATTGTACGTTAGGTAGCTTTTTACTTTTAGTCTTCATTCTCTCGCTTCTATTATTCCTACCGCATTTAAAGAACTCCATTTTAAATATTTCAAGCCTAGTGTGTTCTTAGTTGCAACACGTGTAGTTAGGGTTGCGTTTTATAGCTTTTAGACTCCAACCGGGTACTCGTGCCAAGGATGAGGTGCGACATGTCGGTAAAAATCCCCGAGTCATTCGTGCGCCTTTCTTGGAATTTGCCGTGTAAGCGTTTCTTTCCTTTTCCAATTTTTGAGTGCGGAAATGGGATAGCTAATCTTTAGTTTCTTTGGTTTTTACTTCTAGACATTATTTTAGTTTTAGCTGCGTTCAGCGTTAACAAAATTGTAAGGGACTCAAATAAGTTGTCAAAGAATACTCAATCATTAGAACGATCCAATGGCAGACAAAAATTGGAGTAAGGAGTAAGGGAATGCCAAAAACTAGATGGGTAAAGGAAATTGATGTAGCCACTGGAAGATGGTAACGGCTGACAAAAGGATCAGCTAAACTGGAAAACGATGGGAGAGGCATTAGCCCAACACTGGAATTCTATAAGTGACTAATGAGTAAATAATAATAAATAGAAATGAATATAAAATAGAATTGCAACCAGAAATTCAGAAATTCTGATATTTTTTACAGCTGCCGGAAATGAATATGTTTATTTATTAATAAAAACAGAACACTATTTTCATGCATTATATTTTAATTTCTCTAAGCCGCCGATATTAAAAAAGCACGGTGGAAGTAAACATTTATGAGATAGGTACTGCCTATAGAAAAATGGAAGTAATAATTGATTCTGTTTTGTAAATATGCATTATGTGCATTAATAATATTGTCCATATTTAAAAAAATGTTCAGTATAGTTTTTCTTTTTCTTTTTTACGTGCCTCATTTTCAGTGGAGGTTGGCTGTCATTGCAATAATGTACTCTGGATACGGCAGCCCTGAATAACGGTGTCGTTCTATTTCCATAACATTTCTTTAGGTCTTTAAGCTTTGGTGCTTTTCTTTGCCCTGTATTTTAATAGTGTTTGGTATTTTTCTTTCCTTTTCTAGTCTTTCTAGTATTTCCATGTTGATAGTTCTGGATGTTCATGAGTCTTTGAATACTCTTTGTTAAACCCACATTTTAAAAGATTCTAGTGTTTTACTTTTGTGAATGTCCAGGATTCTATTCCAAACCGCAGAATTAAAAATATGTATCAGCTCTCCATTCTAGATCTAAATTAAGTTCCTTGTTACATAGTAATTTACTCGTTTTTATGTACACCAAAAGTCAAACTAAGAAAATCTATACACCCTTCTTCGGCATCGCTTAGAACATGAATTGGAATTTTAATTTTTGAAGGCAGAATGTTAGTTGTACAACTGACAATTGAGTGACTTTAGTCCACTTCATAAAACCATACATACACAAACCAAACAAGCCGTGAGATGTTTTTGGCCGCAATAGTAGGTACAATAGTCACTACATATGTTAGATTTTGACAAATATGAAGATAGTAAAAAATATTGCCAATTAACGTAATCGCAGGACTGAAGGTAAAAATCGAAGCATTACGCAAGAGCGCAGCGCTTATTCCGCAATGTAACAAATGTCAAGTGTACGGATATACTCAATCTTTCTACAACAAAGAAGCTAGGCGTGTCAAGTGTACAGGATGAAATGCCACTATAGATTGCAAGACATCCAGACTTGAAAAAGCCAAGTGCGGAAACTGTGATGAAGCTCACCCAGCAAATTACCGGGGATGTATAGTTGCCAAAAAAAGGACAGAAAAACCCTACAAGAAAGAAAAACAAGCCAAAGAACAGCTGTTGTGCAACAAACAGCGTAAAAAAAACTCTAAAGAATTTTCCTATGCTACCAACCGCTGGGCCAGAACCACAGTGTAACTAAACAGGTAGTAGCTATGCACAAGCAGTAAAAACACAACAAACCAGGAAATATGAATCTGAACTAACTGCCGTTAACAAAACGCTTCAAGCAATCCTTGAAAAACTTATCAAACAAAAGGATTCCATTAAATCTATTTAGTAGAGATAGAAAACTAAAAACCAGCAACAAGGCAGCAGGCAAAAATACAAAATAAAATCGAATCGCAGCCTAGAATATAAATGGACTTTTCCAACATGCTCATGAGTTAAAACTATTCCCACCCACTATGGAAAGTTACCTAAAAATAAAAAGATATAAATTTTACCATACTGACCATCCGGACAGCACAGCAAGGGGTGGCTGTGCGGTAATAATAAAGAAATTGTCAAACATTATGAGGAAGTCAACTACAACATACGCGAAATACAAGCAACAGCTGTAAAAATCTTTACTAAATCAAAAGTTATACGGCTACTGCAATATACTACCCGCCTAGATTTAACTGGTAAAAGACGATTACATCAGGTTCTTCCAAACGCTAGGATATCCCTTCATAATTAGAAGAGATTTCAATGCTAAACATATTTATTGGGGATCGAGGCTTATTACTACCAAAGGGAAACAGCTGTATGAAGCGATCAAATGAACCAAATGCATATGCCAATCCACTGGCAAACCAACGTATTGGCCAACAGATCGCATTAAGATCCAGGATCGTACTGACATCTTCATTCTGAAGGGAATTTCTTCAAATTACATCAGTTACCACCTCCTGTGATCAGATCACTTGCCAATTATCGTGACGATAAACGAAACAATTACAGCTAAGTTGCCACCACCGTCGCTAACGAATAACTGGACAGACTGGGATGGATTCAGAATAGAAGTAGAACGTATTAAACTAAATGTTCTACTAAAAACAATTGAGCAGTTAGACGATGAAGCAAAGCGGTTTGTAGTCGATCTGCAGCAAGCTGCATGGAGCAATACTCCTGCGTCTAAAAGAAAAATGCATACCGGGCGTAAACTACCCTAGGGAAATCAGAGAACTACTCTCAGAAAAACGTAGAGCACGGAAGACTGTCAAATCAGCTAAGCCAGCAACTTAAAGGAGAAAACCGTACCGTTAAAAATGAAACGTTCACTGAATACCTAAAGAGATTGGCAGACGATAAAGATACCGAATACTCTCTATAGAAAACCACCAGGAGACTAAAACGGCCAGAAAATCAATATCCACGCATTCGTAAGGATAGTGGTGGATAAGCAAGAAAAGACGAAGACAAAGTAGAAATATTTGTTGAACACAACAAACTGTTTGAGAAACTGCCCCTGAAACGCCTCAAGCCAATTATCGAGAAAAAGCAGCTAATTTCAACTCACCAGTTTGGATTTCGGAATAAACATTGGACCATCGCTCAAGTACATCGCATCACCGATGTTATTTAAGGGACCTTAGAAGAAAAAGGAATATGCTCCACTATATTTCTAGACGTGGCCCAAGCTTTCGATAAAGTGTGGCACGAGGGCCTCAAATACAAGCTAAATAAGAATATGCCTAGAAAGATGAGCCAGATTTTTAAATCGTACATCTCCGCCCGTCAGTTTAGGATAAAATGCGGTGAAGAATAATTATAATTAAAAGATATTGCTAAGGAGAATAATGCAGGGATACCACAGGGTAGTGTCCTTGGACCAGTACTGTACTTGTTTTATACTAGCGACATCCCTTTAAGCGAGGGCGTGACAACAGCCACATTCGCTGATGACACTCCCTTACCAGCATCAAGTAACGTTATCGAAACAGGTACAAACAAATTGCAAACAGTAGTCGACAACGTTACTACATGGACTAAGAAGTGGCGTATTAAGCTCAATGAGGCGAAGTCTACATATATAAACTTCACCAACAAAAGAGTAAACCATCTACAACAGTAATCAACCGCCAAATAATCCCTCACGGCTGAGGATGACGTTGGATACTAAGCTCAAGTGGAAAGAGCATGTTAAAAACAACGTGAAGAACTTGGTATTAAATTCAAGAAAATGTGGAGGTTGCTTGGAAGCCATTCCGAGCTGTCGCTGCATAATAAACTGCTGCTGTGCATACAGATTCTGAAACCGGTTTGGACGTATGGGGTGCAACTCTGGGGATGCACAAAGAAAACTAACATCAGAAGTATGCAAAACTTTCAAAACAAAGTTTAGGACCATCGTCAACGCCCCATGGTACATCCGAAATTAGGACATAATGATCTTAAAGTGCCCATGGCCACCGCAGAAATTAAACGGTTCCCGAATAAACTCGAAACGAGGTTACATGAAAATGTAAACGACGAAGTGCTAAAACTACTCGATAATAGTGGACTCAATCGCAGAAGGAAAAAACCTTTTGAACTAGTGTAAATTTAATTAAACAGTGAACAAAATGTATAAAGAAAACATATGAAAAGAGTGTTTTAACTTAAGTGGAGTGGTCAATGGGTGTACCTCCATCAAACCGCCAAGAATTGCCTAGATTTACGCCTAATAGACTAGGATTTATGTAAGATTTACTAAAACAAAATTGCTAGATAGTATTAACTAGTTGCAATGTAGACGCCAAGTGCCTGTTAATTAAAAAAATAGTACCTTGTCGTGTTAGAGCCCGCGGCTACTCCTTGGGCAGTAATTATCACGCTGCGGGCAATAAACGCCTTCTTATGCCCTTGGTACATAAGTAACCACTATGAACGTGAATTTTACTTGTTCTAGTCTTGAACGTATTTTTGCTGCAGTTCTTTGTGAAATAGGTTTTCTATAAATTCATTATCCGGCATCACCCTAGGTACTTGATATTCATATTTACTTCTTCTTCGTCTTCTTCTTCTGATGGTGCTAATTGTTAGCTACACGGAGACCTATTAGTCCATTGTGCTTCTAAACTTAACATTCATCTTTACAGATAACAATAACTATTACTTTAGGTTTCCGTATGTTGATTTCTAGTCCATATCGTATATTAATCCCCACAACACAACTTGCTAGTGAGCACAAGTCGCCTTCGCTGTCAGTTAGCAGAACAGTATTGTCCACATACCTAACATTGTTTATTAGTTTGACACCAACTGTTTTTTTAACTCATTCAGAAAGAGCTTCTTTAAATGTGGCTTGGGAATATACCTTAAATGTACGAAGCAAACTAAAAAACGTATCTAGCTTGCAATGTACTTCAGCATTTAATGGAAATAGTGACAAGTCTCTTGCTAAATTTAATAGTGTCGCCTTTTGTTCGTTATTATTTATTTTGTGGAGTGTTTTGTGTCTGACAATAAGTATTGTGAAATGGGAGCATAGAACTGTAGTCGAGTGTCTCACAAAAGCAAGCAACAGTTCGAAAATAATGGGGGGGGGGGGATGATTGCAGTGCATGGATGAACATAATTAAATTTTGGTCAAGCCAGTTTCGTTGGAGACGATCCTAGAAGCGAAACACCTTCAAAAGCAATAAATGTTGAAATGTGCAAGAAAGTAGAAGCCATGGTTTTTGAGGATTGTCGTATGCACAATCACTACATCATTGAAAATATTCAAACTTAGCGTTTTGACAATACCTACTGCACAATACATTTGGCATGAGTAAAGCTTCAACAACATAGGTTCAGGTTCCCAGATTCTTCTCTCTCGACCAAAAGAAAGGTAGGCAAGATATTTGTCACAGCCGAGGTGAAAACAATTTGGAATTAGTTAGCAGCTGGCGCCGTCAGACTTCAGAAATCTGAAGAAAAAACTCAAAGAAAGTCGTGTTACAACACATGAGCAGGCAGGCTTTCGAGGACTATTTTAAAACTAAAATGGATTTATTTTGTACTGGCATAAATTATTTGCAGCTCAAATGGCGCAAATGCGTTGGTTTAGGACGAGACTATAGTCAAAATAGCTATTTATACTATAAGTGCTCAAAGCGACTGTTTAGTGCACGAGACATGAAAATTGTGAAACGAAGCCTTAGGCTGAGTTCCATAATATGTCAAGTGCAATAACACTTTTAGGAGTTGCATACAATATTTTTTCTACGATCTCAAATTTACTGATATTGATCCATAAATATCGATTTAACAAAGGTTTATATTTTTGACAGTAATAATTTATGGCATAATAAAGAATGGCAGTGGAAAGGTAGCCAGGACCGATGATTATTTCTACAGCTGGTAGGTAAATCTCTTACTGAAATAACCTCTTATCGACCCATTACGAGCCTCGTAGCCTCTTACCTATAATTAATTTCTAAACCCGTTCGCACCAGTTTGAGTTTAGAGAACAACGTTCCACTATACATCAGTGTCACCGAAAAATGTGAATTGCGCTATTAGGAAAAAAAGGATTGTACTGCAGCATTTAATGATATTAGTTTGGAATTTGATAAGCTCTGGCATGGAGGTCTCCTTTATAAAATCAAACAGCACCTATCACATCAGTACTTTCTACTCTATCAATCCTATTTGTCAGATCGTTATTTCCAAGTCACGTTTAATGACGATACATCACAAATTCACCCCATAACATCTGGAGTGCCACAAGGGAGTATACTGGAGCCCATGCCGTGCCTCTTTTTTACATCTGACCCCTCAGGTACCCAAAAAACGAGAATATTTGCAGATGACACAGCAATTCTAGCCACTTACGAAAATCAACTAACGGCAAGTCTGTATCTATAAAATCTTTTAAATGTGATTGAAGAATGGCTCGAAAAATGAAAAATGAATG
>CALNHX010013770.1:0-11101 GCA_940337035.1 Agriotes lineatus
GATCGAACTCCCGACCCTTAGATCAGTAGTCAGAATGCTTAAACACTAAGCTATGGAGCTCGGGGCTATGGTAGCTAAATTCCGTCAATATTTTGACGTTCTTGCTTAAATGAGCCCTTCGGGCGATATCCCAGATTTACAATTGAGCGCCAGTCCCGTATTGAAATATCGCGCATTCGACGAAACGAATTTATGCAGCAACCTGGTTGGATCGCCGTAGTTATAAACGTCGTGTGTATGGCTCGAACAGATTTGATTGTCGAGTTACCTTCTTGTGACGACCCGTATCAGCGATATTCGTGTAGTCCCGACCATCTGTTGGCAAATTCTTGTTTAACACTCCGTAGAGCTGTTTTTCTCGGATTCGGCTTAAATCTCCAACAGAACAGAGTTCGCGCTACCAAACTGTATAAAACCAATGTCATTTTATTTCTGTTATTGTTCTCCCTTGTTGTACTTCGAGTACAATTAAAAACGTTTGTATAAATTAGCTACGCCCGTTGCATGTGGGCGTGTCCCTTAATTGGTTAATTAACAACAATGTTTGTTCTATGTGTGTGTACTGACAGAGTTCGAAACTGTGCCATTAACAATAGCTATTTTGGGTTGCACCTAATCAAAGCAATAATTTTAGAACCGCGCTTGATACAATTGGTAAATAGTTATTTAGTATTTACTAAAAATAAAACACAAAATCAAATACTTACAATTCTGTTAATTATAAGCGAAATTTTCATTTACTTTCGTTTGATTTTATATTTAATTACTTATTTATCATATCGACTTTTGATAGTATTTATATTAATTGTAGTTTTTCCTAATCTCTAATTTTAAAATTATTATTTTTAAGTTCTACTGTCTATATCGCGGACTAGGTAACTTGCTCACTGTAAACATTCGCTGCTATGGAACAAAGAGAGATAAATATTTACTATAAAAATGTTCAAGATTAACGAACAAAAAAAAGCTGTCGGGTATGATATTATTGCTTCAATAGATTCTGGTTTAGTTGACGGTAATTTGAGTTGTCTACTTTAAATTCTACTATCAGTTATCATGCCATTTCCAAAGAAAATACATACGGTTTTCAAGTCATGGCCAACCCAAAACGGTTTTATTAATGAAACCCGTTATTAATAGAGGTGCAATACAGATAAAATTTACGTAAATAAAATTTGAGGTAGTAGAGTGCTAATTGCAATAAATAAAAAATATAAATCAAAATTAATTCTGACAAGCTTTAGTCTGGAGTTAGTAATTTTTGAATGTGATATCTATGGCACAAACACAACCATAAAGAAAATATGTGTTCCAAAAAATACTAGAACTAGATTTACAAATGATCCCTGCTGCTTTATTAAAGAGATCATTATTGACTCATAGCATACAAAATATCATCATAAACAGGGCCGTATCTGGGAAAAAATTCGGAGGGGGTTGAAGTAACACAAAAAAATCAGTTGAATTCCGCAAACAACTTTTTAGGTGTCTGAGCGTTGAAAATGATCTCTCTGCTATAGCTGTTGATGCAGGTAATGTGGTAAAAAAAATTAAAATAATATAAATATTTGGAAAGAGATTGATTACATTGCGATAATTCTTCAACGGCATCGTTCGGGCTATCACCTTCAGGCTGCTGAATCCACTTTTGCTTCCATAGTTGTAACTCTGCAGGCAACGTATGGAGGTTTTTATTTCCACCGTTTGTCTTTTACACATATTTGATAATAGAAGATGTAGCGATGAGAGCGTTTTTTGTGACTTGCGAATCTTTGAGTCAGTTATCAGTAGTTCAAGGTTGCGTTGCGATTCTGTAAGCAGACGAAGTAAACGCATCTCCAATTTTATACTTTCGGGAGGGGTTTCAACCCCCAAAACCCCCCCTCAGATACGGCCTTGATCATAAAAATAACTCTGCTTTTTACTTGCTGAAATTTAAAAGCTTGAGCGCAATTTACTAAAGAAACTAAAGATTACTTATAATCATTACATTAAATCTACTGAGGATACAGTAGTATGTAATGTTAATGGGTTTTGGAATTTTGTGAAAGATGAAAAACAAACAGTACTCGCGCTTTGCTTTGGTTTTAATAACGTTCAAAATGTCTACTTCTTTCTTGCAGTACGTGGTAGGAAGTCGGAAGTAGCTACCTGCAGTAGTTACCACGTAATGGCGATTTTTAGAAAAACAGATCTACCACATTTAAATTTAACACTGCAAATTCCGAAGACCCCTGATAATTGTTTGACCCGACCTGTAGAACCAAATGGTTTGCCGAATTTTAACTTCTTACCTGTAGTAGTTTACGCTTTAAAGAGACCTGTAGAAAAACACATCTACCCTATTTACACCTTTTGGGGAGTTCATTTCGAAAAATCCTGAAAATAGTTTGGCCCGATTTGTAAAAGAATGATTTGGAATTTCAACTTTCTACCTGTAGTAGTTACAGCGTAATGCTGATCTTTAGAAAAACAGATCTGTCCCATTTAACCCCTTTGGGGTGCAAATTCTGAAAAACTCTGAAAATTGTTGGACCCGACCTGGAGAAGGAAATGGTTTGCCGAATTTTAACTTCTTAAATGCGGTAGTTTTCGCTTTAAAGCAACCTGTAGAAAAATACATCTACCCTATTTATACTCTTTGGGGAGTGCATTTTCTGAAAATGGTATGACCCGATTTGTAAAAGAAACTGATTGGGAATTTCAGCTTTCTACCTGCAGTAGTTACCGCTTTGAGGCGTGAATTTCGAAAACCTAGAATTTTTTTGACCCGATTTGTAGAGAAATTGATTTGCCAATTTTCAATTTGTTACCTGCAGTACTTCTCGCTATGTGGATATCTTGAGAATAACTCAAATACCCCGCTTAAACCCTTTGGGGAGTGTATTCTGAAAAACTCTTAAAAAGGCCTGAACCGATTTGTAAAAGAAACTAATTGGCCAAATTTTAACTAGGTGGCCGATCAAGCGGATAAAAGAGCAGTAAATAAAAGCCATTCGTATCTCTTTTATACCACTTAGGGTTGTAATTTCGATAAACTCCGTTTTAGTGGGTGTGTACGTAGAAGGGATGTTCCGAATACTCGTATTCGTATTCGTATTCGCGAGTATTCGCTATATTTTCAATATTTGTATTCGTAATCGTATTCGCCAAAATTAACACGAATATTATACGAGTATTTGACATTAAAATTATAGAAATATAGATAAGAATTTTAATAAAAATATAAAACAGGTATTCATACATTAAATAAAACTTTTTTTTAAATATTAACCATTCTATAACATTAAATAAAAGACAAAACTAGTTTCCATACTATTTCTAAAATTTGCAGAGCCTACAAAAACGATGTTGATGTTGATATTATTCACTCAAGGTCATGTATTCGTATTCGTATTCGTATTCGCGAATATTCATAAGAGTATTTGTATTCGGTATTCGTATTCGCGAATACGAATTTTTGTACCTATATTAGGAACATCCCTAGTACGTAGTAAGTGTGTGGAGGCCGCAAATTTTCATGTTTCCTTTTGCGGTTCTTGAGACTCCTTACCTACCTATTTGAATATGCAGATGACGTCCGATGATGCTTACCTTAATGATGTAGGGTGGTGACGCGTTCTATTTCCTTGCGCATTCTGTCTGCATCGCAAATTCTTTTGCTGATGAGTAATGTCTTCTGCTGAAAACGGTTAGATGAGAAAACGTTGACATACAGGTAAATGTACTGTTTATATGATAAATCATAGGTTAATGTCCTATTACTTCAACTTATTAGGTACTTTTGACTGTATTTTTCAGCGAGAAAGGTTCACAGGGCGATTCAATGTCATGGCTTTCATTTCAGAAACATAATTGAAGTAAATCTCTGATAAGATACCTCATGATTTGTGATGTCTACTGATGCTTTTACAAATGCTTGTCGTACGTATAATTTAAAAAACTGCGATTTTGCGGTACAACTGCAAAGAGCTAGATTACTATATGTATGATTATCGGGTTATTTGCTCCTGTTTTTCTAAACTGTCAGGCCAGTTAATTAACATCAGCCAGTAACCATAATTAATTTGCAATAATCAAACGTTAATTGGTGAATTCCCAACTTAGATTGATGCCTCCTTGATAAGAATTACAACAAAGTTCGACAGTTCAGGGTTGTCTCAAAAATATTCACAACATATTTTGCTCTGACTAGACTTATCGTTTTAAAACCGATTAATAAGTCTTCAAATTGTCTTTCTGTTCCTATACTGTTTTTTGATCCTTGACTTCCCTCTTCTGCAATAACTTCCTGCTTTGCAATATTTAACTTCACGTGTTACTGTAGTAGTGTGAGTTTAGTAACCAGTATACGAGTAGTACCTATATGACTACAATACAATTAATTAGGGTACCTACGTTAGAAGGGAATGAATCGTTTCATATCTTAGAGTAATTATTTGTATTGAAAAATAATGTAGTCTAATTTAAGGTGTTATTTTGGTTTTATTCTTCAATTGCGTAGTCTCTACTATCCAATAAAATTATATGCAGGAGTCAGGTCTATTTATATGCGCTGCTGATATAATTCTTAATTTTCTTATATGGCCTTGAAATTAAATCAAATGCAATTTTAGCCATCCTTTGGGAACTCTTCCGACACTGATTCCAAACAACAGTCAACACAATAATTGTTGTTTGACCTTCCTTTTCCGTATCACATAAAATCGAGGGCTGAAGACCAGCGGACCTCTAACCACTGTTTGCATTTGAAATTTACTTGAAATTGTAGACGTCGTGATAAATACCTTGTTTGAAACAGGGGTTGAACACCGGAAAACCTCTGCAAACTGCAGAGGGCATCCTGACGTAATAGGTAATTTAAAAAATTGTCGTACACTTGACCTTCGTCCGTATTTGCGTGCTTGACAATAATACAGGAGGAAAACGAAATCCCATCCTAATGACTGACGTCTTTCATATTCCAGCCAGTTCACGCCCGCTTTTTGCGTACATCACTTAAAACTTAATTGAAAGCAATCAGCACGAGTTTAGGTCGCACCAAACGATGAATTTAAGTTTGATGGCCTGCATAGCTTGGTGTTTATTGTAGGTGCACCACTTCTTTAAGGTTTTTTAAAAAAAATAAAACACTAACATAGAGACTGACCATATAAAAAAATCTGCTCTCTTTTGTTTCATTGATGAAGGGTAGTACTAGCAAAGTTTGAATAGCTTGTATCACTAATTCAAGATAAAGATAACATACAATAGACAAACGTATATTTACTATTTAAGGGATGTGTGGAAGAGTAATATTTATGTAACGTTTATTTTTCAGTTTTACATTTGTAAACACACAAACCAAATTTAGGGCAATAACAAAAACAAAATTATTAGTCCCGATGCCGGTAGCAAGTATTCAAATATTTAAGACTGCGTCATTTGTTTTTTTGTTATTGTGATGATGACCTTCAAAATACTCTAATTTGAATTTTATTCCAAGACAAAGCTATTTATAAACATGTAAGGGTACAAAAATCAAAATGAAAAAACATCGTGTTTACTGTGACAAGGTGTTTATATCTAACACAATCAGAAGTTGCATAAATTCCCTTGAAATATCAGAAATTGTCATTTATCGGCAAGCAGCAAAATTGGCAATAAGGCAGGCAATACTTGTATAATGATCTCACGTCCACTCAAAATGTATAAGATAAATTTGTTATGTACTGAACGCTCAAGGACCAATTTAAATGTTCTAGAAAGACTGAGTTTGAAATATATTGGTATAGAAGCGTCGACAAAATAAAACCATTAAAATATCTAGTGGCACTAGGACTGTCTTACTAGCCCTAAACAACCACAAAATTGTCATGTTTCATGAACGCCTCTGTACTCTAGAGCTAGACACAATGTTCTACAAATCATCTGGGTCATAGGACATGCAGGAATTTATGGTAACCAACAAACGGGTGACCTAGCCTAGCAGGGCTTAGAACAATCTATTTGGTGCACTCATAGCCGCTTCAGAAAACGACTTTTGTCTAAAAAAAATGTATAGCAATATCGAGCGTGTAATCCACCATGTAATCTGCCAGTAGATACAACCCCTATCGAACAACTTATGTCTTTGGATTATCTAGGGCATATAGGCAACAACATTTCGGACTACAGGAATTTAAATGATGTAAAACAACAGATCAACAAAGCTTTTTTCGTCTGAGGTCATTTTAAGAATACCATCTGGAGAAATCAACACCTCAGTATTGATTGTAAATCCCGAATTGACCTAAATCAGGGCAGATAACGTAGCATTCAAGAAATAAATGAGCACTACAGAAATGAGAACACTAAGAACTCTAGCTGAACAGTCAAAGGTAGGTAGAAAAACTCGTGAAGATCGCAATTGATGGAATACCACAATAGCTGACAGAGCACTTCCCAAGAACAATAGTGTCACAAATAAGAAGAGAGCGGGAGGAATGCCTCATTCAAAAAAGAAAAAGAATAAGAAGACGTGGGGATAATGGTATAGTACAGTATAGGAGTAAGGGAATAGTAGCATTTAGGAATTATGGAATGTTACTACAATTGATGGTAAGCGGCTAAATGTTGAGATTAAAGGAAACTACAATTTAGTTATTAGACCACTTGATAAAGTTTAACAATTTTGTCTAAAATAATCTTGCCGGAACCGGTGGCTTAGTGGTTAAGCATCCCAATTACTGTTCTAATATTCGCGAGTACGATCCCCGGTTCTGATGAGGTTAAAAAATACAAATGGAGATAAAAGCCTCTATAGAATGCCATTTTTCGGAAAAGATTTAAAAGGGTGGGTCCCATATTACTGCAATATGTATCATATAAACGATTCCTTGCTGTATAGGGTTGCAACTCCTTAATTTCGGTAAAACTCTAGTAGGACTATGACCATACGGCAATAGCAGTTGGTGTTGATACGGGCGTCTGGTCTCGCTTGCCTGGATGGTTTATTTTTGTTTATAATATAGCCAGTTTATAGTCGCGCTCTTTTTTATTGTTAATTAAATTTAAACATTGTAATCTAGCACAACAAATAGTGCGAGTCCGACCTAGTGCCGTTATAGAACTTATAGCTTGATGTTGCGGGTGCAGCGATAAACGCAATTTCGAAACCTGTTTGCGGAGATTTTTTTCTTAAGCTCTTAAGCAGTAGTCGCTTGATATCCGGTCCAAGGGCGCACGTTGGCAAGCGGCTCCAAGTGCATTGTGCGAATTGCGTAAATATAAGCGGCTAAGAAAGCCTTGCCTTACACCCTTGACATCCTTTAAAGTTTTCTGCATAAGTTTTGAGTGCAGTAAATAGCGTTTGCTAGTATAGTTCGAGGGTATGTTGCTGTTCTCAAGTTTAGTTGCCAGGTAACTCAATACCCACAGAAAGTGGTTGTAGCCTCAGCGATAAGCCGATGCTACAGCTGTGCGAGAATCGCGCAGGGATTTTATGGATGACATCGCATACAGGGCTAGCTTCAGGCAGGACCGGCTTCAGACAGTTTTATCGAGTCATTTGGTGTTTTACTTATATTCTATTAAGTTATCTGTGTGGCAGATATAATTACCCTGCTATTATAATATTGTGAAAATGTAAATGCGAGTAGCTCTAAGCTATTGTAACGGTGCACACCCTGTTTGGCTTTAATTTGTGTATGTACTTACGTTGTGTATGTTTTTCTAAGTATTACCGCTTGCTTCGGCTGAGTTACAGACGATTACTCTAGGCGTTGGTACTTAGGTTAACCTTGCTCAGGTCGTATAGAACCTCGAGACAGCGTCATGAAGATCTAATATTTTTTATTATGACCAAGTGTATATCCACTACATATTTTTAGAAGTACTGTAGTGTTTCGAACTTGTTAGCTTCACATTATTCCTCGGCTAAATCTCTCAAATTATAACATCAATGACTACGTGGATAAAATTGCCGGCCGGATTAATTCAGGGAGACGGTGTGCAGTTCTTTACTTACTAACAATTAAATTTAAAAAAAAGCCAAAACAAACGCCAAAATTTTTTTTAATTAACGACAAGTGAATTCAGGTATCGCAGAGAATTCGTAAACTCTAGTAGCATAAATATTGTGAAAGAAAAGCTCAAGGCAGGGACAGGTAGCTGTAACAATAACCAAACCACAATGCTAGTATCACAGTATAATAATCACGAATTCAGTATCATATCGTACAAAGTGCAAGTGATGATATGTTAAACATAGGTTAACGTAGAGTGTGGGGTTGCTAGATCCCCCATCGGGCTCCTCCCCAGGTGGCGGATAGGGAAAATCAGGTCAGATATGGTGGGTACCGGGGAAATAAAATACCCTGGGCGGACCAAAACTAGCAGCACGGAAGGCAACTTGCAAATGATGCTTTTATTGGTTTCCAGCAACATATATACACTACAGTGGGCAGCAATGCTGTCATTACTGAGTTAAGGCACATCGAAATGATTACGATGCTGGCTTAAAATCAGGAAGCAAAGGGCGCGGCTGAATCCGGCGAATGCAGTCTTTGCTCTGCAGTACGGAAAGCAAGAGGAAACTACCGTATTAACTTTGCTTAACAAATGCCGAATGTTGCAACTAATAATGATGGGCAGGATTGAGAGTACGAGAAGAGTCGAACGAAGAGCAATGTCATGGTTTAGAAATTTTAGAAATTGGACCGGTCTAGGAGTTCAATAATTATTCAATATAGCCTGGGATCGAGAAAAATATGGTGAAATGGTCGCAAACATCAATAATCGATAGCACCTGAAGAAGAAGAAAAACTTAGAGTAATATATCTAGGCCAAAAATTAAAGTGCATCCCAGAACACATAAATCTACTCTAAAAAGTACACAATAAATTACCCATCAAAGTGGAAAGAGGCTTACTTCAAGGAGATACTATATCACCTAAACTGTTTACTCTAGCCCTTGAAAATGTTTTTAAAAAGCTTTCTTGGGAAGATAAAGGTATTAAAATCGACGGAACATACCTAAACCATCTTCGGTTTGCAGATGATATCGTGCTAATATCAGAAGACATATACGAGATCAGGTCGATGCTACAAGAACTTAACAATGAGGCAAAACAGGTGGGATTACAAATGAATTACACAAAAACAAAAATAATGAGCTTGGACAATACACAGATATCTGTAGACAACCAAAATATAGAAAATGTCGCTGATTACAACTACCTAGGACACACTGTAACACTCCGAAAGGAAAATAAATATGAAGAAATTACACGACGAGTAAGACTTTCATGGACAGCATTCGGTAAATTGTCACACATACTCAGGAACAACACCATTCCTATCAATTTGAAACGTAAGGTCTTCGATGCATGCATTTTACCGATAGCTACGTATGGACTCGAAACAGTTGCCCTAACGATGAGAAATGCCACTAAATTAAGAGTGATGCAGAGGGCTATGGAAAGAGCAATGCTCGATGTCTCATTAAGGGACAGAATCAAGAACGAGGACATTAGAAGGCGAACACAAATAACCGACATAATCGAGAGAGTAGCCGAACTGAAATGGCAATGGGCGGGACATATTGCAAGACACAAAGATGACCGCTGGACGACAAAAGTCGCATATTGGCGTCCAAGAGAAACCAAGAAGAGCAGAGGCAGACCACATCTACGATGGGTAGATGATTTAAAACAAATTGCTGGTAACAGTTGGCATCAGAAGGCTCAGGATAGGTATGAATGGAGGATATTGGGAAAGGCCTATGTTCAGGAGTGGACGAATAGAGGCTGAAAAAGAAGAAGAAGAAGAAGAAATTACCCTAAACACTGCAGCAGTTTTTAAAAAGTTGTAATGGAGATTACTCGATGCTCAGAGGATGGAAAATCGTTAAGTGCACTACATATGCTTGGTTCGTGAAGCGAACGGCAAATTGACGACGAAATTCAAATCAAAATCAACGAGGTCTTGAGGGAACCCAATAGGTACGCAGCTAACAAATGGAGTACTTAACGCATCGGATCACTCGCTACAGAATTCAATTGGTTTGAAAGTAAGGGAACAACAAAAATAAAACATGATACTTCAATTCCTTTGGTCGAGCTCCCTTAAGCTCCCTCGAAGTTGGCATAGGGCGTTGGAGGTTGTGTCCAACGCAGAACAGAGGCGCAATCTAAACTCAACAGTCTATAATTAGTCAGACGGTTATCGGTGGCTCGTCTGGCAGTAAGAAAGGCTGAGTGCTCGTCTGGTACCTCCCGTAGCGGAAACAACAGTAAAAAGAGGGGTTAGGGCGGGCTACAATCTGGGTAACAGTGAGATTATTGCGGTGCCGGATTGTGAACTCCTTAGACGAGTACAGTGAGACAAGTAGCTGGTGCACACACAGCCGTACTAACAGGTATACTGCGGTGTCGGACTGTGCTGCATCTAGTGAAGTTAAAGAGAGACAAAGAGTCGGTGCGCACACAGTCTTACTAACAGGTATACTGCGGTGTCGGACTGTGATACACCTAGTACCTAGTGATTAAGGGTTAAACAAGTTGTAATCTGTTATTGCCACGTACACCAGACTTGGTTTTTCTTCTTCCTGTAGTCCTATTCAGATGCGTTTTATACAAATTACAAAAACCCCGCATTCCGAGTCGTGGAGTGGGCAACCAATGACTAATAATTTAAGTTTTGCTGTCAGAGGGGTCCTGCGCTAATTGGTGGCTGCTCTTTCAAATCCCACAACTGTTTAATCCTTTCCCAATCAAGTTTATATTTTCCACGGCGTTCTCGAAACTGTCCTGTTTTTTCGTGGAATAACAGCCACATAAATGTAATTATCTTCGCGAATACATTAAAACAATGAAAATCTAACGGTTTCAAAAAACATAGATTGCGCAGAATTGGCTACCAATTTCTATATAAAATAATCAGAAATAAATTGCACGCTCCATATCATCTGCTTAAATCGAAGCCAAGCCAAGCAGTAGACCAGCATTTAGGGGTATTAACCTTTAAATATTAATAAAAAAACAAATTAAACATTTTACGGGTATGCCGTATCTTCCACAAAAGAGCCCAGGAACTCTATGCAACCAAAGAATATAGATAGGGGAAGAAGGGCAGCGTTATG
>CALNHX010013771.1:0-11074 GCA_940337035.1 Agriotes lineatus
CAATTTATTAAATCAAAATTGCATTTCGACCTTTTGCTGAAACAGTAACTTGTTTACCTAACTGTCCACAAGTTAATGCCATCTTTTTTTTTGTTTAGATAGCAGTACATTTTTTCAGCGTTAAATCTTTACTCCATACATTTTTTAATAAGGTTTGCTTTAGGATTACGAATTCATTCTGTGTTATTTTGCTCTGTTTTTCTCAAGGTTTAGATGGTAGAGCAGAAGTAGGGTTAACCAAAACTGAATCTCGCCTTGTGGTTGATGTGCTTTTGCAATCAATTGGTTTTTTTGTACTCATGTGTATTTGCTTTTTGTATGAGCACATCAATAAAGCTTATTATTATTATTAAAATGAGTATCTTGTTTTTCTTTATTTCTTTTTGTTTATTAACTCCTATTTTATAGGGCATTATAACGAACTAATAAAATTAAAAATCTAAAACTTTGGCCATGGATTTTATGTGTAAGAGCTTCTACAACTATAATATTTTGCCTGTGATATCACTTCTTGTTATACCGAAAGTCGCTATCAACTTTGTTATTTTAAATAGAAGATTCGGTATATTATTACATTTTTTAATTCGTCTTAAAATTTTAGAAAAAAAAATGTTTTTTCAACTAACTCTCTATCGTACGGTTTCTGTAGAATTTGTCATAAGAGAAAGTTGTGTACGTGTATCACACCACTTCTTTACATTTTGAATAGAAAGTTATACCATTTTGTCTGGTTTAGAGGTATTCTAATATTAATTTTATTAAACTTTGCGAGAATGCTTACTTATACCGTTTGCTATTATTGAAAATGCTTGCCTTAATAATGCAAGTTGCTACATAACCGACTGCAGCATAGTATGTAAGAATAAAAATATTGATTTTGTGATTTTAATGATGAAACATTATTAATACATTTTTAAAGTATGTGCCTCTTGTCTTCTCATAATACCATGTTGCACTCCCAATAATATTTGATTCAAAATCCTGAATCATTGTGGCAACTTTAGTAAGTTTCGGAATTTTCAACAATTTTTTTGAGAAATTCTTTGAGGAAAAAGTCACATAGTTTGCTGTATTCAAATGAAAATGAAAAAATGTCGTTCACGCTAAATCGTACTGAGTGCGTTCGTTTATATATGTAATGATGTTGCTTTTCAGCCCATCCATGTCAGTTACGAGTGTTGAATCTCCTATCACATGTAAATGTGGCGTTGTAGGTCTATAAGATATTTTTGGAAATATTTTAATTTGCTTCTGCTGATGGAATAACCATCGACACTAATTTACTCGTCAAACTTCATATAGCAACTTTAAACAAGTAACCTCAGCTTCCACAACCTTTGGTGGTATTATTTCTAGTCGCTCAATTTCGCTATCACTATCACGCACTAAATTGTTTGTATCAGGGAGATTTCAAAATACCTGTACAGTGTGTCCCAAATTGGACACTTTTGATAGGAAACATTCATTTCTAGAGGAGATAGTAAAAAACTAACTTACATATTACGGGCTCGTTTTTTGTGTAACAACAAATGGCGGGGAAGCTGTGACATAAACTTTTATTTTTATTTACCATAAGTAAAAATAAAAGTTTATGTCACAGCTTCCCCGCTATTTGTTTTACAAAAACACTAAGCATACCATTCGATTCCTTTTAAAAAAGTGCCTTAAGAATGTTTTTGCAGAAACACAAAATATTCACAAATAAGCAAGTTAAGGGGTGAGTCGAAAATGCTCCAAATTGAAAATCACCCTGTATCTTTTAAAGAGATCAAGATATCGATGTGCGGTTTTCGCCATTCATTTTTACACAAAAAACGAGCCCTTAACATATAAGTTAGTTTTTTACTATCTCCTCTAGAAATGAATGTTTCCTATCAAAAGTGTCCAATTTGGGACACACTGTACACTGTACTAATTTTACTGATGTATGAATTATACTGACCAGATAACCTTGTAGTAAAAAAAATGTTTTTCTTAAGTATTCGATGTAATATCGAGTCGAGTAGAGTTCAATCCCTCGAATACTTGTTCTAGGTTGAAGCGATCCGTACAAAAACCGTAAAAACACAAAAATTAATAACTTAGAATATTTATATTTATGCTTCAACCAGTGCTACCCCCTTAATTCACTTTATTACTTCTCTCATCTAAAAGACGAAGAGGTATTCACGTTTCAGAGTCCTTAGATGTCTGTTTATCTGTATGTCTGTCTGTTGGCGGTATAAGTCAAAAACTATTTGTTGGAGAAACACGATATTTTGCGTGCAGGTTATATTTCTACCTGGCATGAAACCGACAAATATATACAGGGTGAGCACCATAAAAAATATTTTTGCGTTAACTGAGAAATAGATAAACGTAATAATTTGCACATAAAATGGAACATAACAGATACAGTATACTATCGTAAAAGAATCAAAAAGGTTCAACAATAAGTCCATTCTGTTAATTAAAGCCGCGCATCTCAAATCCGGGAGAAGTTCTCGATTGGCTCATGCATCAGATGGCCAAATTAAAATTCGCGTTCGCGTGTGCTGTAGTTCGAATCCCATAACCAGTAATGTTTTTGATTTAAAATTGATTTATTTCGCATTACCAAATGTTTCCTTTTATTGTTTCAGTATTATTACGAATGTGAAGATATTTTTAGCCCTATTTTTCTTTGATTTTTAAAATTGTTTAGTGATTTTTTTATTTTGTAGGTAGCTATTATTACAAACGTATAAATATTAATGTATAGGTATAATATTATGCACTTGCCAAGATGAATGACACTGATTGTCTTATTTTAAATTATTTCCTATCCTAATTTTGAATTTTACATGAAAACTGCAGTTACTTTTCATTCACACTTTATAAGTGGATACCTGTAAATTTACCTCCTTTTATATACAGACAAACACTCGTAAATGATTGTCTCTACAATATATACGACATAAAGAAAATACCTTATAACAGTAGTCTACGTATATGACATGTACGGTATTAGTTTCACAGATAAAGCAAATCGAAAATCCATGTTGCATTTTAATAGTGCACATTGACAAAATAAAAGATGTATGCTGTATACCTCATATAAAAAGAAAACGAAAATAGTAACTTATGGCCAGTGGAATATATAATTTATTTTAAATTAATATATTATTGCAAAACATTTGTAACATGCCTTATTTACTAATCGCTTTTTAATATCGCAAAAATGACTACACGATTACGAAGCTGTAATTTAAATCTAAAAATGTCGTAATTCATGATTCCCAGGATTAGCTGTTTTGTTCTTTAATTGAAATCCCTGAATGTATTTCATTTTCGTAATAGCCTACTTCATGAACCTGAAATTAATTTGGCCGTTAGCAAGGTCCGCAAGGTCAACGGTGTAAAAATACGACGGAAGGTTAAATGTTAATAAACAATGGATTCTACTTTAAGCATCTTGACGATTTTACACAATAGAAATGATTAGATGCTTTATTTCGTTTCAGCTCTATTTTTCGGAACAAACTTTGATCATCCAGTATGACTTAAACATTTTATAATTGAGTATTTTTAAATTTAATTTAAAAACAGGGCATTGTTCTTACCTGAATGCAATCGCTAACCAGCCAAAGATTTTATAGCTGATGAGCCTATAAACGGTACGACGTTGCCTTCGTCTTGATCAGATCTTACTATTTGAGGCTGGAATCCGTTTTCATCGGCTACGTAATTCACTTTGTACTCTTTCCCATCTGTTCCAATATAGGAATAAAAACCTTGTACAACAAGAGTTTTATTGCCAAACCCAGTATTTTTCAATTCTCCGGCCTCCCCGCGGCGAGAACTGTCGCTGTTTTCATAGCTACAAAAGTTAATAACTCACATTTATGTTATAAATACTCGACGCATTAAAAATTATTACCAAATACTCAAAATGCCCAACTGTTGCTATGTTTATTTAGTTTGTAGAACAGTTTTGTATCGTAACACCACACTATTACATACTCTTTGCTATTACAAAAAATCTTTCGGCAGCTTTCGGTTGTTACGATACAAAGTGCTAAAGCAAATCTTTATTTGGTACTTACTAAAATCTATATCCTCGATCCGGTACATTTTGGCTTTCAAATCGTAAAATTCTAGCAGTTTGTGTTTCAGTAATTGGCCGTAGCTCAGATAATATTAAAGTTGAAGATACGAAGCAAATGTAAACGAACAGCATCTTCACGCACATCTAAAGATTTTTATCATCTGAAAGTTGCTTTTTGTTGTCGAATTTAACGTAATTGTCCCCTCTAATAACATCATACAAAGACGATACTCATTAGAAATAAAAATAACTGTGATTAACGTGGTTGAATGTCTACTATGATTACACAAGGTCTGGGATTGCATTTGGTGCTTTCAAATAAGTTGCAAGAACTTAATTCATTTCAGTAATTGGCAGCACATTGTATCTATGAACTTATAATTTACAAAATTTTAATATTTAGTTTCCTGCTTTCAGCTATTTAAAACCTTTATTTTGCTATAATTCTATTGTATTCATAATTTTTAATATTCTGAAATGCATTTTTGTTGATAGGCATTCCACATCTTGATTTCTTTTTAGAAATTGCCAGCAATCGTTTTTTGGTTGAAATTAGTTTATTCCAGCAATGATGGGAAATGTGTAAGCAATTAAAACTTACTTTAAAAAGTTAGTTTTTTGCCATTGTTGATTAATATAGGGAAAAATATACCAAATCCTGTTTCATTAAATAAGCAAGATAAAAATATTATTAATTAATTACGAATTTGAGCACTATTAGACGTTGAATATTTTAGTAGATTAGTAGCATCAAACTCTTTTTTTATTGTAGTGTTAAATAAAATTATAATAACATAACATGTATGGTGGCCATTTAAATTATAGTGGAACTTCCTTACGAACTTCCGTTTGACAAAGTACTCTGTTTAACGAATTTTTATAGAGATTCTGCCATTCAAATAATTTACTATACGATTTTTGCTCTATTTTTAGGAATAAAATTCTATTTAACGAAGTAAAATATGTATACATTTTTACAAAAGCTGTCGGAAATTTTTATCTCAATCGAATAGTAGTTAAATTATGAGAGTTCAAACCTATACATGCATAACTTTGCATATCCCCTCCCCATGCCCTTGGACCGGACTGCGATTGGCCCATGGCCCACTGCCGGCCGATGTCCTTTCACCTGGCAAATTTTTGCCGATGATGGTTAATTGTATGGATTGATTTTTGCAATTGATCGGATTTACGATGGTATAGGGGTTGTGTCGCCATTTTGCAAGCCTACTCGCTGAATTTTGTGATTTTCCGGATTTGCAGTGTCCATTTTAGCTGGTCATTATCTCAGTCTTACATTAATGCTAATCCAGTAAAACAATTTTAAAGTTGCAGATGCTCAGATATTTAAATTAATGGCAAACGCGACACTGGAACTCCAGAGTAATATTCCCAGTAAAGTGCGTTTGCCGGCGAAGGTCAAGCTCAAGCTTACTCCCTCCCCTCACTCGGATTTAAAGGTCCAGGTCATTCCCTCGGACTGCAAGGCCAAGGTTACTTTCAAGACCAAGATTACTCACTCGGACTTCAAGGTTACCCCTCCTTCCACTCGAACTTCAAGACCAAGGTTATTCACTCCTACCACTCAAACTTCAAGGTTAACCAGATGTAACCTTGGAAAGTGAAATGAAATCGGAAAGAAGAATCGTGGAATGTAGTAGTAGCACTTCAACAACCGGGAGAAATGAAAACATATAAAGATATCGAAATAGTCCAGTCAGGAAGGAGCGGAGGTCTCTAGTGATGTGTGTATAAAGCTGAAACCGCTGGTTTTGAATAAAAGTGTGTATTACTATCAACAAAGCAAATTAAATCCAAGATAAAACAAATATGCTGCCTGTCCGAAACGGTACAGGTATTTATAACAACACATTTGGTGACAAGCGTATTAACCTTCAAACTCTCAATCACAGTAGGCACCAAATAATCAAACATCTCCAATGCCTCAGGTTCCACAACAATTTCTGTGTCAGGAAACGGCAAACAAATAATTATCAATTTTCAAGCTAACCACCAACCGTACATATGAGAACAGTACCCAATCCATCGCAAGTAGAAAATCGAGTTCAACAGATTGCAAGAATGATATCAACCAGCGAGAAAGATAAGAATCATACAAATGACACTATCATGCCAAGTAGTAAGAACCACCAAGACAAAAAATACACACGTAAGAAAAACGAGCGCTAACACCGCCGACAATAGTATAACACTGAACAACAAATTTAGTTCACCAACTAATACTCACGATAAACAGGACGAGTAAGACAGTACACCTTTTAAAAATACAAAATCTCCTATTTTTATATATGGAATCGCAAACTATGCAGAGATGATTGCCGAGCTAATAGACGTAGCAGAATAATACTGCACAAAAAGTTTGGCTAACAATACCATCAAAATTAACTGTTGCATATCAATAACATATCGCAAGATAATCAAACTCTTTCAAGATCTGAATATAGTACAGCACACTTACCAACCGAAACGGGAAACAGAATATAGAATAGTAATCAATTACTTACGCCACACAGTCAATTCCACCGAAATAAAGCAGGAGTTCTCTACATTTGGACATAAAGTTAGAAACATAATAAACGGTAAATATCGAGTAACTAAAGAACCTCTAAAGATATCTTTTTCGCCGACTTAGAACCAGTAGAAAACAACACAGAGGTCTATAAAATACAGAGACTCCAGAACAAAAATATACAAATAGAACCTCCTAGAAAATCCAAAAATTTCATCCGGTGTATGAGGTGCCAACAATACGGCCACTCAATACTGCAGCCTGTACTAAAGCAAAAGATACACCTGCAAAATATTGTTTACCTTGCGGTTCCCGCTCAGCTAACCATAAAAGGTGTTCATTCTACCACAATGTAATTAAAGAAACCTCCAACAAATACAGGCTCCCTTCCCAGCAAATGTCAGTGATAAATAACAACTTTCTATTACTACAGTTTAATACTATTTCTTAACATAATAGAAGCTAAACGGACGCAACCAGTAGCAACATAAACAACAGTGCGTACAACAATACACAGATACCACTAGCTGGTGAAGATAACGATGGTATTACATTAACAAAATTCTTAAAGAAATTGAAACTTATGTTTAATCAGCTGATACCACAAAACAGCATAGTACTAAACATGCTTACAATGCTAATATCCAAAATTGCCACATAATGGCTAAGTTCTTTAGGGTGGAACCATGGAACGCCAACTGCGTGTAAAAATGCAAGGACGAAATTTTGTAGACGTACTACTAATAAGTGAAACCCACTTTACCATGACCAGCTACTTCAATATGCCCACCTACAAAACATATCATACAAACCACCCAGATAGCACCGCTCACGGTAGCACAGCAATACTAATTCAGCGAACAATTGAACATTATGTGTTATTAAAATTCTAAGAAAATTTCCTCCACCCCACTTCCATAAAAGTTAAAACTCTTCCATATGACCTAACTATTGCTGAAGTGTATTGTCCACCTCGCCATAACATAAAGAGAGAACATTTCGAAACTTTCTTCCAGCCGCTAGGGCCAAAATTTATAGTAGGAGGGGACTACAACAATAAAAACACGCTATGGGGACTAACTACAACCAAATCCAGAGAATTCGCTAGACTTGCGCAAGGAAAGAAACTACTCATACATATGTATAGGCACTGGCCGTCTGACATACAGAAAAAACCAAATCTCTTGGATTGCTATGTAACTGGTGGCATATCTCCAACATACGCAGATATAGTACCAAGGTACGATCTAACATCTGATCACTCACTCGTAATTGCGACGATAAATACAACGGTTATTCTTAAGCAAACCGCTCCTAGACTACACCATTTTAAAACTGATTGGGACGAATGCCGTAAAATAATTCTCTAGAATACTAACTTAAACATAAGACTTCGAGATCATCATGAAATGAATGTAGTAACAGATGTACTAATTATAATACTGCAACAAGCAGCTCGACAATCCACTCCATTTTGCGAACCTCAAAAACAGGTAAGTAGTATCTCCTAGAAATTAAAATGCTAGTTGCTGAAAAAAAAAGAGCGAGGGCGACTTGGCACCGTAGCCTTGTCCCACCAGATAAAACTAAATATAACCGGTTGAGCAACAAACTAAAATCACAACTCAAAGATCTGCAAAATGAATCATTTAGCGGACTACATGGCTAACCTTAATCGATTCGACAACTCTGTATAGAGATCAATTAAAGCATAGACCCTAAAACTTCAGCACCTTTATTACTCAAATTAATACCAACATGTGATGAAGAAAAGGGCAATATCTTTCGAACTTTCTCACCCCATACCATGAAGAGCTATACTAAAAAATAGAACATTACTTCTTAAATCCCATACCAACTCAACAACCTCTTAAAACACCCACGCCAAATAAAATAAAAAAAGAAATCGGTCTATTAAATCTTAAAAAATGCCAGATGTTGACTTGGTAACTGCCAAAATGCCGAAATAATTACCAAGAAAATTATTTAATGCCATAATGACTCGGGCACTGGCCCAAGCAATTCAAAGAAGCACAAATTATAATGCTAACGGGTGTCTCCTCATACATTTCTATAAGCCTCTTGACTACAATATCAAAACTATTTGAAAAAGTCGCCCTTGGAAGAATCAATCACCAGAAAGCTGGATTCCACACCATCAGTTTAGATTTCGGAAAGCACACCCAACAACACAACAAATTCATCTCATCACACACACCATTAACAAAGCTCTTATTAAATAACGCAAGTACTGTACATCCGTTTTCTTAGATGTGCATCAGGCCTTTGACAGGGTCTGGTACCGCGGCCTTATGTCCAAGATAAAGCAGGTGCCCCCTCCATACTTCAACTTGCTAAAATCATCCTTGGGTCAGTTTCAAGTCAAAATGTATAATGCGGCGTCAAACCCAGTTAACGCCGGGGTATCGCAGGGAAGTGTTCTTGGTCCATTTCTATACGCACTATTTATATGAGACCTGCCTATTATGGAAAACACAATAACTGAAATATTTTCACGGCGATCCTTGCAAGCCATAAGGATCGTACAATGGCCTGGTCACTTATACAAGAAGACCTCAACTTCAAATCTGGTTTCCGAATTGGCGACTAAAAAAAACGAAAGCAAATCAAAACATATAACCTTGACGCTTCGAAAGAAAGTTTGTCCACACAGAATTAATAGGTAACACCCAAATACCGCACATGAATCAAGTTAAATATTAAGGGTTCAACCCTCACAGCAAATTAGACCTAAAAATCAAAGAAATATACTGGGTAATTGGTAGAAAATATGGCTTCTCTTTGGAAAACAAAATATTGATTTACAAAACAAAGTGGAGCGGTAGGGCTGCGCCAGCAAATCGAACAATGATATTGTAATGTCGTAAAATGGATATAATGAATCTTTGATATGATTTTTAATTATTTGAATAAATTAAACCTTAAGCCCTAACTACCACACTTTTTTAATTTGCCTGGCTATACTGTAATAACGCTTAAATTTCTAATTCTAATTTACTCTCATCCCAGGGTTAGGTCGCTACATCTAATTTTAAAAAAAACGAATTTGAACTTGCTTTGCTATCATTACTAATTAACTACGTTTGGCTATGGATTCTTATTTAAGATCCTATTATAAAATAAACATTTAATTGTAAGCGCTCTGTACATCTATTTATTTAATGGGATCTGATACAACGGGCTTATATTTTTAACTGATGGCACTAATACAAAACCAAAATGGTTTCCTTGCTTCAAGAATACGTAAACAAGCTGACAATTTTAATTAATTTCTTGATGTCCACGCAATTAAAGCTGTTGCTATGCGATCATAATCAAACGTATGTATTCCGCGTAATACACAAAACTACCTATGCCACGCACCGGAAGTGACGCACTAAAGGACGCTAAGAAAGCACATTCACAAAACTAACACTTTTAGGAGGCAAATCTGACCTATTGATGGCATCTCCGTTGAAAACAGGGATACTTGTCCCTCGCTGGAACTCCCACAATGCTTTGGGTCACTCGTTGTTGTTTTCCTGCAGTTAGCAACGCTCAAATCTAAGCTGGAACCCACCCGGTGTACAGCTGCTGCTCTCGGACACCTCTGGAACAGCTTCCAATAAAACGGGGGTTTCAGATCTTGTACTCCGCTGTGGTACACGGCCGCTGCTCTCTTATTCACTCGTATGGGAACTTATAAACCTGGCTGGACCTCCGTAGAATTTGCCCAAAACACCACAGCTTCTACTGGACTACTTCAACGCCTCGTATTTTACCTGTGCGGAAGCCCAATGCAAAGCAAAGCTTCCACAAGTAACCATTATGCAATTATTTTCATGGCCTATGCCATTCCTATACTGAACATTCTTATAATAAATATTTGTTTTTCTGTTTATGTTATTAATTAAATACTATTAATTATTATGCGTAATATAAACGGTACTCGCTACCTCGAAAAACTGGAACCGCACACCACTTCAACAGAAGACTTAAAGATGCTAGCCAATAGACCTTAGATCGGGTAGCGAAGTACGCATCGCTGGATGTCTCCTCATAATGCCATAATAGTGACATTGTAATTTTTATTATTATTGTCAAATTATCAAAATTAGCTTATAGGATGTAATTCATTCTGATTGGTCATCTTATTTTATGGGTATTTCACCACACTAAAAAATGAAAAATATTAAAACATGAACGCTTCGGAAGAGACACGTTATTTATTGGGAGGTTAGTCGTGTTCCGCTAGATCTCCAATAAAATAAACTAAGAAACGTTCATGTTTTAATATTTTTTATTTTGTAGTGTGGCGAAATGCCCATAAAAATAAGATGATTATTGAAGCACCACAAAGAAGTTTCAGAGATTATTATGATTGCTGATCAATAAAGTTTTAAAGAATTTTGAAAGCCTCCAAAATCGCAGTT
Source organism: Agriotes lineatus (assembly GCA_940337035.1). NCBI lineage: Eukaryota > Metazoa > Arthropoda > Insecta > Coleoptera > Elateridae > Agriotes > Agriotes lineatus. The sequence continues at coordinate 11,030 of CALNHX010013771.1, forward strand.
TTAAAGAATTCTGAATTGTATTTATGTTTAAAACAACTTGGTTAA
>CALNHX010013772.1:0-11053 GCA_940337035.1 Agriotes lineatus
AACAATCTTGTACACTCCTAGATACAAATGGTAATATCATTGCAAATGCAGAACAAAAACTAGAACGATGGAAGGAATATATAGAGGAACTATTCATAGGTCCAGAACCGATACCCACAACTCAAGAAGAAATAGGACCGGACATCACCAAGGAAGAAATAACATACGCCTTGAAGACGATGAAGAGTGGTAAAAGCCCTGGACCCGACGAACTCTCCAGCGATATCCTTAAAATTCTCAATCAAATATACAGGTCAGGAAATATCGCTGAGGAATGGGTACTATCAGTCTTCATCTGTTTATCCAAGAAACCAAATGCCAAAGAATGTCAGAACTATCGTACCATCAGCTTGATGTCACAAACATTAAAATTATTCTTAAAATAATCCACAATCGTATATATCAAAAATTGGACATGGACATCACGGAAACCCAATTTGGATTCCGTAAAGGCCTAGGAACAAGGCAAGTGCTGTTCTCGTTCAACGTATTGGTCCAAAGGTGTCTGGACGTTAACCAAGACGTATATATGTGTTTCATTGACTATAACAACATAACAAGGCCTACGATAGAGTTAGACACGACCATTTAATAGATATTCTCAAACTGAAACATCTGGAGAGAAGAAGAGATAGAAATAAAAAGAGGAGTGAGACAAGGGTGCGTCCTGTCAACGATGCTTTTCAATGCATACTCCGAGGAATTCCTCAAAAAATCACTTGAAGGAGAAACAGCTGGTCTTAAAGTCAACGGAACACCCATCAATAACATAAGATACGCGGATGATATGGTGATTCTGGCAGAATGTACCGAAGACCTCCAAAGACTGATGAACAAAGGTGTTGAGTGTAGTGAGGAGTATGATCTAACATTTAAACACTAAGAAGACAAAATTCATGAGGATATCGAAGACATATCGTAATAACGAAGATCTTACTGTCAATGAAAATATTATCGAACAAGTTGAAAATACACATATCTTGGTACAAGTGTGAGTGCCAATAACGACTACGCCAACGAAATTAAAACCAGGATCGAAATAGCACGAACAAATTTCATCAAAATGAAAAAAGTACTTTGCAGTAAATACCTGAATCTAGACCTGAGGGTTCGTTTGGTTAAATGCTATATCTTCACCACTCTTCTCTATGGGGTTGAAGCATGGACATTCAATGTAACAACGCTCAAGAAAATACAACGTTCGGAATGTGGGCTTATAGAAGGATCCTCAGAATTTCGTGGATGGACCGAATAACTAACGATGAGGTTCTAAGAAGAATTGGTAAATAAAAAGAAATTATAGATACGATAAAGCTCAAAACTACAGTATCTTGGACACGTTACAAGATGCGAAAGGTACGGGATGCTGCAGTTGATAATACTAGGAAAAATCCAAGGAAAGCGAAATGTAGAAGAAGAATTTTGTGGCTGCGTAATTTGAGGGAATGGTTTCAATGCACATCTGGTGAACTTTTCAGAGCAGCAGCCTCAAAGATTAGAATTGCTATGATGATTGCCAAACTTCGATCTGGAGACGGCACCTAAAGAAGAAGTGTTGTAAACTTTACTGAATATAGTTTTGATTTCCTCCAAAATTGGTGCACATACTTTATTCGTCTCGCTACAGCAAGCTATGAAAAACTGTTCAATCCAATTTCCGGACCTGTATTAATTAATAGTTCTCATAATAAACCTCTTTCGTCGTATTAGCTAGACGCATGAAATGAAGGAGTTAGGTTGAGCTAACAATACCTTTCTATAATTATATTATGTATAGGTAGTATTTACCCATTTCATGTGAAGGTAATCTTAATTCCTAAACAGTGGTGATGCAAGTTTTTTGGCCGAATTCTATATTTAAACGAAACGTGAAAGAGAGCTATTAGATTCCGTCAATCATCTTTAATTAGCCTGTGCACGTTGGCAATTTTGTTCACTGACGCTAACTTTTACCAGTCCATATGGGAAATATTTAAATATGGAGATGTCGGAATCAGTCTTTGCTTGTGAGGGGGTGCAAATTAATTTTACGTTCGATTAGCTCTACCATCAAAATTCCTCACGAGCCGCCACTGCATACCATATAGAACTATGAGTAAAAAGCTTTAGGGTGGATGAAGTAAAACCCCTGGTAATCACTGGCTAAGTATTACAAGAATTACCAAGACAAGTGTTCTATTTGATCAGTATGATCTGCATCTCAGGCCTGAAATAGAGCTGGATTGTAATGCTGCATTGTAATGAAGATGGCTCAAATTCTATTGATAAAGAAACCGGCAAATTGAGATGAAGAAGTTCATATCGCCCAATCAGCCTCTTGTCAATAATACGTATTTGGCGTCGAGGGGGGGGGAGGAGGTCACGAGAAACAGTCCAGAAAGGAGGAAGCCTCGTGGTAGCCTCCTCAGGACCCTGACAACTTGCATTCGTGCAGACTGATTTTTTAGGACCAAGACCGTAGTCCGCGAGTGAAGAACCGCATTCTTCTCCAGGTGACGCCGTTCACAAAAAAAAAAATTACTACGGATCTAGAGGAGCCATACTTAGAAAAAAAAACACATTCCAGGTGGATGAACCATTTGAAGACGACCAAACACGGAAATAAATAAGACTCTGATGATGGCTGGAAAGGCTGGAATGGACTGATTTCGACACTATCAACAACCCCGGATACGAGACTAAGAAATATTAATGGTACAATAGACGCTACTGAATTTCCTGTGCAGCAGGACGGATCCCAGTACTGGTCGACGAGGGTTTTGGAACGGGCTCCCGCCGACCGGCAGCCAGCGACCGTTCAGTGGTATTGGTAGGCAACCTGGCCAATCAACAGGAAGAAACTGCTGGAAGAAAGAGTGATGGATGAGACCAAAACCTTTTCCAGGGATGGGAAGAGAACGCCACCAAACGCCAGACCAACAAACAATGGGGACCTAGGCGGCTCAGACCTAGAATATTCAATAAAAACATCAATAACATACACAGGAACCAAACGGAAGGAGGAAAACGAAACGCAGAAACCAAAACGGAAAATAATAAGAACCCCGGAAGAGCAAAAAGAAAGAAATGTGGAATGGAAAAAGAAGGAAAAGAAATTCTGGATCTTCCTTGACCAAATACGAGGCTACATAATTTTTTTTAATAACACCTAGAATGTAAAGAGGGAAATTAGAGAGGCAACGGAAAACTTAAACTACAATATAAATAGACTCATAGCAGGAGAAATGCAAGAATGGCTGCAAAATAGCGAGGAAACTGGAAAAGAAATAAAAAAATGAGATCTATGGGGGTAGGGACTTTCCAGTGTCCCGAATCAGTTTTTGAAAATGCACGGATAGTCACCGGTAATCCACTGGATGCCGGAGACGAGGTACTGATGCTTCATTGATCGAACCAAATGACCCCAAAATGGAGAAGAGTACACAAATAATGTACAGAGATCGCTACCTCGAGCTCGTCGAGTGCACACACCAATTAGAGCTCCTCGAACACACTACAAGAGTTAAAACAGATCAAGGCAGGCCACCGAAAACAAGGAGGGTGGCGAGAATGTAGGAAATGAAAACATTAAGAGAGATCTGGGAACAACTGCTAAGACTCAAATCAGAAAGCGACAACATCAAAGTCCAACACATAGCAATGCATTAAATACCAACAGTAGCTATAGATCAAACGCGGAAAATGATTCAGACAATCTTTCAAGACACCGGAATATCCAGAGACATCTACACACCGGAGAAGCGAAACATGAAAAAAACTACCAAGAACAAGACCATAGACCATAAACCAAACCACACAACATATAAAACACAGTTTATGGTACTAGGGGGCACTGACAAGAAGTAAGACAAAATCTAAGAGGCTTAATCAGAGAAAGCAAAATAAGACAGATGCAGGCGGCGAACATCGTAGCCCCAAAAGATATAGCAGAACGGCTTATACAACAAAACAGACTAATCGTCGGACTGGTGCAATGCGCAATGGAACCTAGATTCAAAACAACAAAATGCTAGAAGTGCTGGGGATTTGGCCACCAAGCCAGATCGTGTAATGGACCAGATGGCACCCAGACGTGCTACAGATACGAAAAAACCACCTTGCCAAAGATTGCAAAGAGGAAGAGAGCTGCCCACTATGTGAGGGACGCAAACACAGAGTCGAAAATGGAAGAGCTCTTGAAGCAAAGACAAGAGTTCACAAGGAGAAGACTTGGAAAAGATATGCCAGACAAGAAAAACAATGATGCAACGGAGGTGCAGATTCTTGCCACCCAACAATGTACAAAGTTATTCAAAGCAACTTCAACAGAAGCAAAGCTGCCACGAACCTGCTTCATGTCACTATACAGAAGATGAAGATGGATGTGGCAGTCATATCTAAGCCAAACAAAAAAATGACAAGCGCAATGACCAATTGGTACCTGAGCAATGATGAAGCTGCGGCCATTATCATCTATGGAAAACATGTGCAAATCAGAAGAACTGGAAAAGGAAAAAGCTTCGTACGGGTGGAAATGGACCTCATAATATGTAGCGTACACTTATCGTCAAACTAAGATATAGACGACTACAAGCTAGAACTTGTAGAACTGAGAAGAGAAATGAGGAAAACTAAAAAGAACTCTATTATTATAAGCGGGGTTTTTAATGCCTACTGGAGAAGTAACAGGGAAGATGAAGGAATTAGGGAACTAAATGATTGGATAGCGGCAGAAGACCTACAAATAATTAATTAAGAGAGTAGTCCAACCTTTAGCCGAGGGGTATGCAGTTCGTACGTAGATATTATTCTAGTAAAACAAATGTTGCATATTATATCGACAACTGGAGAGTAAGGGAAGATATCGAAAATTTAAGCGATTATATCTGTATATACTGTTATGATATGGATACAGGGGTATAAAAATCGGTTAAAATAGGATTAAAAGATTACAGTAATTAAATATTATAAGATCAATGTGGATATGAATTGGGTATTGAAATTATTAATATGCATTTAGCAAAGAAAGAAAATTTGTAATTTAATAATATGAGGCTGATTGAGAAACGGAAGAATTCTAACTTTATGTAATATCTAAATATGAAATTGGAAAATGATGACAAATACTTTTTTGAGATAGACTATTACACATAGTGGGTAGAAATCAAAATAAAGCTTTCATAGTGTTGGATGGAGAAAATAAGCAATATCGTTAAGGAGTTTGTTTTTATTATTGATATAACAAATTTAAAAATAAAATGATGTACCGATTTTTGTAAATAGATATTATTAAAATAAACCCTTTTTAAAAAGTTAAAAACGTTTGAGTATAAAAGGGTTGCAGTTAATACAAATTTCGCGTGGTGAAATAAAAGGAAATGCTAAAAATAAGATGAGCATACTAAATGAAGGAAGACAAAGAATATGGTGAGAATATTTAACTAAAGCAATGCTAATCTACAGACGAAAATAAAAAGATAGAAATACTGAATTAAGTTTACTGTGGAATTTCATTTGACATTGTGTGTCGATTGCGTTGGATTACAACGAGCTATTCGCATTTAAGGAGAGTCGCAGGGAAATCGTTGGCAGAGTGAGCATGTTTATGGCGCTTGTTAATTGAGGTTTAGTGTCTTGTCCTTCAGGAGAGTGGTTTGGATTGAATATTGAAGAAAAATCACTACTACTGGGGTCTGTTTAGATCCATGCTGTGAGGAAGCTATGTGAGCTGATTCCTGAGGCAAACTAGTTTTTCCTGGGTTAATACGGATCCTGATTCTGGGCAGTTTGGCAGTTTGGTTATCACCGTGGGTTTGAGTGGAGCGGTTGTGATCAGTAGCAGAGTAGAACGGGTTGGTTTCTGCAGAGGAGAGTGATAAGTTCAAATAAAAGGTAAATGAGTCTAGGTATTAAATAAGAACTGAAATAAAATAAAGAGTGAATTAATTATTAAGGAAGTACTTAATATTTGAGATTGTCATAACGATCAAGTATTTGTGATTGAATTTTCAAAGTTCGTTTGACTTGTTATAATTAAAATCGGAACATCAAATTTCAGAATAAGCAATCTAGATGAAACGAATCCAGTCTGATTTTCAGCCAAGTGCATTTTCAGGAGCTAGCCGGAAAAATAATTTTGAATATCCAAATTAAATCAATAGGGCAATTTAAATTGACTAAAATATAAATATAAACATATACTCATAGTTAACACAACGTGGAGCCTTAATCTTATCAATATATAACCTATAGGATAGGCCAGAATCAAAATACGGACGCCTCAAGGACATAGAGGACTAGCAAAATACAGATGGGATGGAAAACAAACGAAGAAGACCTACTGAGATATAAAGAAGATATTGCCGAAAGGATAAGCTGCATGGGAGTCGATCATAGACACTTGCACAAAATAATAGTCGAAACCTGGCGACAGAGTATTCAAAGAAAAACAAATAAACAGTAGAAGAAAACCGGTGTACTAGTGGTATGAAAATCTGAGAGCACTGAGAAAGGAATGCGTAAATGCGTTAAAGAAAGAAGAGAAGCTTCTAGAAAAATGAACAGGAAACAGGACACTGATAAAAAAAGGGCAATGTACCAGAAATACAGAGAACTAAAGCAGATCTTAAATAAAAACATCCTGAAGGGAAGAGAGGGCACATGGAAGGAGCATATACAAGAAACAAAGAAGTTAAATATGGTAAATCCGATTAAACTAGACGAAGAAGACCAAACTGGAAAGCTGTTCCCGAAGTATGAAAGAATGAAACAAACAAAAACCCAAGAAAGCGCCGGGGCGCTATGGGATCATAAGTGAAATATTGAAAGCCACAGTCAACGCGATTTCCAAGTATTGTAAAAAAGAAAAAATTCCCCGAAGACATGGAAACAAGCAATACTGGTACTAATAGATAAACCATCAAAACCAGGAGATAGGGAAAAAAATACAGACCACTGTGCCTAATAAACATGCTGGGGAAGCTTTTAGAATCACTGCTATTAGCAAGGCTAAATCAAGTATTCGAAGAAGAAGAACTGGCTACCAACCAATATGGATTCAGGGAGGGGAGGTCAATGGTGGAAGCTCTACTCAACATAGCTAAAGAAGGTAGAACAGTAGCCACTGAATCCGGTAAAGCAACAAAAAATGTACTGATGGTAACATTCGACGTAGAGAATGCCTTCAATTTTGTAAAGTGGAAGACTGCACTTGACCAATTAACGAAAACGAAGATACCTAACTACTTAATAAGAATGGCGCATGCGTCTTTCAGTGAAAGGACTCCCCTCGATGATAAACGCAGAGGGTATAAAATAACTAGTGGAGTGCCGCAAGGTTCAGTCCTAGGACCCACCTTATAGAACTGTTATTACGATCCAGTACTGAAGTTAAAAGTGCCGGAAGGAGTGAGACTGAACAGTTTCGGTGATGACATCGCAATGACCGTCTTAGAGAAAACGAGAACAGAAATAAAGACTAAGGCGGAAAATACCATAATGCAAATAAGCGAGGAGATTCGCGGGCTAGGGTTAAAACTGGCACCCAAGAAAACGGAAGCAATAATTCTCAAGGGACGCAGAACCATCAAAACCATGGAGATAGGAATAGAAGAAGCTAAGATTAGCACTAAGAACACGTTGAAAGTATGGTTCGACAAAGATATGACAATGAAAGAATACATAAAACAAACTGGAGCCAATGCAGGTAAGGGCAGTCAGGTATTATACAGACGAATGCCTAAAACGACGGGACCCACAAGCACAAGAAAAGGTTGTGGCCAGCACTATTAACTCAATGCTGCTCTACAGTGCCCCGGCGTGGTACAACACGTTCAGGGGGAAGAATTTTGCCCAAATATATTTGCGCTTACAAAGGAGACTGGCGCTCAGGATAACTTCAATATACTGCTCTGTCTCCAGGTAGGTTAAAAGAGCCTCTTATATGGAGGCTCGATTGGAAGCTCGAGGCGGAGTAAATTCAATCATTTGACAAATCTATCTGCCTATACTGACATCAAGCCGGAACATTAAGGCCTTATTTCTCGGAGATAACGTTTATATGCGTATTTCGTACGTACCTTGTCCAACATAGACTACATTATTTATTGCGGTACCAAGAGCTACCTCCATATGTGGTTTGCCTGCATGTTTTGGAAATAAATCACATTAATTGCATCGTATTTATGTCTTTTTCTTTTTATAACAGGTTATAGCTTATCAAAGAGCTCGCGTCTGATAAATGTAATTTTGAGACACCCCGGAGAATCTTTTAACTTTGAAAGTTGCTGAACAATTAAGTTGCTGTTAGCCCACTCCCTCCTCCGGAGTAGCTCAGCCGACTCATTGAACGTTATTGGTTACGGGACTATTTTGGGTATTCTCAGCTTGCTATCCTGCTTATATTCAAGTGTTACAAGATTATCATTAATTTATTCCCAGATATCAGCAGATAAGAAGGTGTCAAATTGGATGATTACTGGAAGCTACGCACTTCAGAGTTATGTAACAAGGGACTGCACGGTTAAATATACTCCGTAAAAAGGGGTGGGACAATACTCCAAGGAGTAGCTAATTAAATACAAGGTGTTGTTTACCCATAGCGCCACGAGTTCTTACACAATCCGCATTAATCCTTCCAGAACTTTAACACGTGCCACAATTGTCACAATACTTCTTGGGGATCACGTATGAACTAGTCCTTTGCAAACAGATATCCACCTTTGTTGATTTTCAACAGGCTACTGACATATGCTGTACATTAATTAACACGATAAAACAAAGAGGGTACTTTTAACGTGCTATCTATTGGATAACTTCAACAAACAAAATGACATAATCCTAATAAAATTAATACTGATTCATAGTGGACGTCATCATGTACACTTGTGCTCATAAAAATTGAATACACTTAGGGCCGGTTGCAGAAAGCAATGTTAAGTCTCGTGTTAGCTAACATCGCGTCAAAGTGAACAAAAACGAATCAAATCTCAAATGCTTATGGCAACTAATACATTAGTAAACAAAATTTGATGCGATTTTGTTCACTTTGACGCGATGTTAGCTAACACGAGACTTAACATTGCTTTCTGCAACCGGCCCTTACTGTTGCACTGATTTGAAAAGTCGTATTATTCGCATTATTAAATACATTTTTTATATGATATTTTTATTTAACTATTTTCTTGTAATTTAACACAACAAGCAATTTCACTTTATCGATGTTTGAAACCAACCGGTATTACAAAACTAAAATATTACAAAAATCAGTCCAATAGTAAGTGTATTCCATTTTTATGAGCAGTGTACATAAGCTATATATGATAATATTATCAGACCCAGACTGGAGTACCTAATTATTAAAAATTTAAGAACCAAATATTTGGAAGAGGCTGCTGTTATGCCTCAGCTAGCATACAAGTTGTCGCTGGAATAGCGAAATGCAGCAACAAAGTGTTTGAAACACTTCGTATTTAAATTAACTTTTCGGGGCACATCTATAATTCAACTAATTATAAGCGACTAGCTTGAGCTGGTGGTAGGGCGACCCCTGGTTAAATGTACAGGTCACCCTTGCTGCGTGCAGCGTTGTTCACACATCTCGATGAGGAATATAAATCAGGCCTTTGAAGAAGTTGAGGCAAAAATAGCGATGCTGCATGGATTGGACCAACACCGGATTGTTGCGAAAAGCGGGGAGGGGGAGACAACTGGCTGCTATATCTACAAACTGTAATTCGAAGTGTAACTTAAGTAACGGCATTTGCTACGAGACTTATTTGTAATTATTAAGGAGACTCTAGGGTTGATCAAGCTGTTGACCGTAGTTGAAGAATAACTTCACGGTAAAACAAACTCCCACTTTTTCCGCAACTATCAACCGCCGCGCCAGTTTAATGTCTCTGACTTAATCGGAATTAATTTTAGATGAGTGTGAGGCGACAGCCCCTTCACGAGTAGTGTGATGTTTCTTGATTTTGTTAAGCCCCTCTGTAAACGTTTTTTTAATTAACTAGCTTTGGCAGTTGAATATTTACGTGTAAAAAAGTGTTTAGTTTGATGCTTTGAAGGTTGATGTCTCTTTAGTGATTTTTTGGTTTATTTATTAAGTTTGGAAGCCTGCAACATATTATAATAGAAAGTGTCTCTTGTTCCACTTGTGTGAATTTATTTGCAAGGTCATTCTCGTCTTGACTTATCCGAGGTGCTCTGTTGGGTTGTGGCGTATTGCCTACTCTCTTTCGCGAAATTATGCGTTCTGTTGCCGTGAGTGTTAGCACAGTGGCTTAGCAACTTCTGTTCCGGTTAGGTGGGGCGGATTATTTCGTTCATCTGCGGTGGTAAAACAACTTCTTTTTTTTGCATTTGAACTGAAGAACTTCCGGCTCGGGCTCGCAAAAAAAACAAATTTATTGCAATTTAGAGGACATCGCGTGTTTCCCTTTATTAAGACTTATAATTGAGTGGTTGCAATATATCCATTAATTTTCCCAATTCTCTATCGTTGAAATAAAAGCCACATCAGTTTCCTAGATCGTCGCTGGATTCAACAGATAAGCTACAATCTTGTACTAAATGTTTTTGCTGCAATCCAGAACGTATCGGTGTGAATAAGTTTTCCTATTAATGCCTAATTCACAATTTTTTTATGTATTAATTCATGTGTGGTTTATACCAACGCCGACTGGAAACCAGGCCGCAGCACATTGGCCTGACGTTAGCACAGGTATGGATTGGAAGCTCGAGGAAGATTAAATTCAATCATTGGACAATTATATCTGCATATGCTGACGTCAAGCCGCATCACTAAAGCCTTATTTCTCGGATATAACGTTTGTATGCGTATTTCATAACATAGACTACATCATCTATTGCGGTACGAAGAACTACCTCCATATGTTATTTGCCTGGATGTTTTGGAAATAAATCAGATTAATTGCGTCGTATTTATGTCTTTTTCTTTCTATAACAGGTTATAGCTTATCAAATAGCTTGCGTCTGATAAATGTAATTTTGAGATATCCCCGGGGAATCTGCCAACTTTGCAAGTTGCTGAACAATCAAGTTGGTGTTAACC
>CALNHX010013773.1:0-11038 GCA_940337035.1 Agriotes lineatus
AACTTCCAAAATAAATCTGGAACTCGCGATATTACTAGGTATTTTTCTGTGGATATTTACAAGAATAACAAATGGATTAGTAGATCTGATGCATACTCTAATTTTTCGTTTTTTCACACTTTGGTAGCATTAGTTTCATTGAAATGGACTACAGCTAAAAGGTCAAATAGACGCTTTTTTCACTTTTTTTTTGTTCTAGCATAAATAAGGCTTTACTTAATGTATCTAGTTATTATTATTTGGCACTTCAAATAACTAGGTAACTATAAAAACAAGTTTACGCCTACAAAAATTATGTGTAGTCGATTTCAATGAAACCAAGTGTACATTTTTTGTTGAATTTGAATACTTTTTGTTCTGTGAATATGCATATGATTTTCACTTTTGGTTGCTAAAATTAAAAATCGCTGCTATATTTGAATTAAAACATCGACGAAATGTAGGTCATTATCTTTTTCTTAGTAATTGTTAAAAATTAAGAGCTCCCAAATACAATTATCACAAGCCGCCACTGGCTAATAGCATGGTTAGGTTTTTTTTATAAAATTTCATCGAAATTGTAAAATAATATCAAATGCTCATCTACTATGAACGTGTTCCCACTTAACGTTATTTGCAAAAAAACTATAAGTATGTACAGCTAAATCACTCTATTAAGTTTGCGAAAGATGATACCCTTTTTATTCACACCGTCTTCTTTCCTTCAGTCTTTCTTTGCATGATTTTAGCATAACATACTTCGTATAACATGCCCGAAATATTGGAGTTTTTTTATAGTGAATGTTAATTCTCTTACCTCGTTGGTGCGTCTATTCAATATATTATGAGAATTCGTCTGTAAATGCGTTGCAAAAGATTGTAGGTTTTTGGCGTTTTGTTCTTATAGGATCCTTGTTTCCGTCTCCGGCAAATTCCTCGAATGCAATTGCTCGAAATCAATTGCTCGAAATCAATTGCTCGAAAATCAAATTGCTCGAATGTAACTTTTCTCGAAATACAAGTTCCTCGAACCGCAATTTCTCGAAAATGTTTTGCTCGAATTTATGTGGTCTTAACATCTGGACATTTATTTCGGCATTAAAGAGGGAGCAGAGTTTGAACGAATTACGGATAGAACAATATGTCAGCGGTCAACAACACATCATAAGTCGAAGAATAGATCGTGATAGTGCACAGAGACTTTTAAGATTAGTGAATAATTATGGACATGACATAAATATATATGATTATGTCCGTGGAATAGCACATAACATATCATATAAAAACACATAATATTTAGTTTTTATAATTTTTAACTTAATCACATACCTATACCTATTTTTTATTAATAAAGATTATAATTTGTAATTTGTGTTTTTTTTTTATATTTGAAATTAACTGATTCGAGTTAAGGCTATTTCTCAATTTTATTTTTTTGAGCAACAGATAACCGAGAAATTGCAGTTCGAGATACTTGTAATTCAAGCAAAGTCACATTCGAGCAATTGACTTTCAAAGCAACTGATTTCGAGCAATTCGTTTTCGAGCAATTGCATTCGAGCAATTTACCTAGAACCCCATGTTTCTGTTTGGTTTTAGCTTAGTTCATTTTAAACCACATGTATTGCTAGATTCATTGTGGTTAGTGTTATCTGCTAATAATGGGGCTTTAACTATCAACGTAATGAATTTTAAGACTCGATTGAAGATTATTCAGAATTACAATCACAATTATAAATAACTTAATCTCTATTTCTTCAGTCCCTATTAATACACGCTGATATATTTTGGTTCCAGTACAGATTTTGTATTATTTCAATAAATGTGCATCTTTACGCACAATTGCCCGTTACGATCCCCATCTCTTCTTTTCTAGTCCTCCGCTATTCTGGCCAGGTGTTTCGTGCATCTTTTTCTATTTTTATGTAGTATTTTTATCCTCTGTGAATCCTTTAACTGATGGCTAACTAGTAATCCCGCGAGACGAGGCCGCGATTCGAAACGAGAATTGAACCTCATTCTCTATTCTAGTCTCGATCTCGCTCTTGAGTCAAGAATTGGCGAATTCCGAAATATCGAAACCAGTTTGTGCTATATGAGCTACAAAGTTAGCTAAAGCTTTCTCCTCAAAAACTCCTTCAGGTTTAAATTTGTAGGTAGGTCACGTAGCACTGAAAAGCTTTAACTCACATTTAATTCGTTGATATGTAAAATTCCTCCCTATTAGAGTTTTTATGTGACAGAATTCATCGCACATTTATTTTAAGACCTTCCACAATACTTTTGCGGATAAAAAATAATAAAGATGCTCCATATAAATTCGTTAGATTGCTAAAAATGTCACTGTAATCAAGTTTAATTTCTTCCAATTTCTTCCAGCGAAGGTTGACAGTAGTTTAAATCCTTGTTGTTACTGTTGTGATGGTGAGGTGAGTGACGTATTTGTTCGCCTTTTTATTATTATTCTTTCCTATTTTCTTCCTTGTTGGCTCAGTTTCTTTAACAAATTCTTCTGCTTTTATTTGACATTCGACTTTATCCTCTTCTTTGTTAGGAATAGATTACGGAAATATATCGATGTTAATGGTGCTGCAAAAATGGTTTTTAAAAATAAAAAGATTCGAACAATGGCAACCAAAATTTAAAAAACTGTGACGTAGCAAATTTAAAATGTTTATCCACAAATATTGATGTTTCTACGCGTTGGAACTCAACAAATTACATGATCGTGATATTGGTGGTACTCAAAACGCAGAATGATCTAAACCATTGCGATCTACTCGTATATTGTTCCAGGCTATGACACTGGCTTTGATGTCAAATTTATTGATAGGCTATTCCAGAACACAAAGTTTTAAAAACTTTCCAATATAGTTGACGTTAATAAACTAGTTTGACAAGACAGTTCATAGCAGTTGCAAAAATGCCTTTGAAGTGTTGCGTACCAAGCTGCAAGTCAAATCAACTACAATTTATCAGTTGCTCAATATATTAGCGTGTTCAAACTTCCATCGAATGAAACAGTAGTACAAAAATGATAACACGTTTTGAATTGAGAGGACTGGCGGATTATAAATATTGGTGTTGTTTGTGAAAAGCACTTTAAAAAACCGATGTGAAGGTTGATAAGATGACGAGACTTGTTTCGACTGCAATACCACTAGCTTTCAGGCAAGTTATTTTGAACAAATTACTGGTTTAGATAAAGTCCAAATTAGTAGCGATTTACTTGCAATAGAGAATTAGAAATTATTTTTAAATCGAATATTATGGCGAACTGATGCACCACGATGTAAGTAGCTAGGATTTTAAAGATTTTTTTCAACTGCCATGTATCAGAATGACAGGAACAGTGCACTGGCAGATTGTTCATTTAGTGACAAAACTAGTAATTTTTTGTTAAAGGTTGGCGAAGCCATGTTGCCAGATTGTGGTAAGCCATTTCAAAGGTCACTTTATAGGCCCAGTGTCATGGCCTGGAACAATATAGACCGTCTTGATTAAACGCGTTGTGCAAAAACAACAAAGAATTACTTGTTCTAAAAAATAGTAAAATTGAATGAGAACTACAAAAAAAATCAAAATTATCCGAAATGGAAGAAAATGTGACTTCAGCCTATAAATCTGCGCTTGTCAAAATGTTAAACCATTATTACAAAACAAATTGGTAATGTTGTGTAATCTTATAACATGGGGGCAAGAAACGAAGAATATGTAGATAGAAAATTTGAAGATATATACGAGTATAAGGACAAATATTACGTAAAGCCAATAAGTATGTATGTATGTATAATCTGTAACCTCATTTTACCTTCCGCTGTAGGGGGTGGTGCTTTATGCGCTGGCCTCTGGCGGTAGAATGCTCAATTTGCCCTGGATTCGGGATACAAAGTTGGAGCGCGCATATGATGCTTGCGTAGCAACCATTGTGTAATGTGTGTGTTTTGGTGATGTGTTGACCTTGTTACTCTATCTCTTAGGTGTGTGGTTCTGAGTAGAGCACAGTTAATTTGGTGCCCAGCTGTGAATGATCTCACCGAGCCCGATTCCACTCGCCAAGGCTACGGAAAAATTCCGACCCCCGCGGGATTCGAACCGAGGACTTGCTTAATGCAAGCCTGGCGCTTACCTAACTGCACCACGCGGCTTTTTAAGCCAATAAGTACAATAATAAATTACTAGAATTATTGCTCTAATGTATTACCATTTATTTAGCATACAAGTTCAGAAAAATAAAAAAAAATACAGCTTAATTTCTTTAATTGGTTTTGATCCTACCGTTTTATTTTTATAAATAAAAGTAGACGCAACTAACGCGGGGACTTTGGTAGCCGAGTGGCAATCGCCGCTGCAGCCGGGGTCAAAGTGAAAATCATGGAGCGCTCGAGCCGGATGGGTTGAGAGTTCAACTCCCGGCACGGACGGTCTAAATTTTCACTTAATTTAGGTTTTGGTTTAAGTGACGCCCGCGCTCCCTGAAGTACTGCTTAAGCGGTTCCGGAGTGCAACAGTAGTCGTTAAAAAAAAGACGCAACTAACGCAAAAAATAGTTGAGAGGAGAATAGTTCGTTATTGTGTCGATTATTTTTATATTACAGAAAGGTATATATTATATAAGAACTTGCAGCACATATTCACAAATTTATTATTCGAGAATTTAAGAGTTCGAGAATTCTCGAGGGGAGATCGAGACATGAATCAAGTATTTCTCGAGCTCGAGCGGCATTACTAGCGACTTGAATTTGACTTTCTCGGAATGTAATTATTAATTTTTCTATTTTTACTGTTATTTATTGCGTTCTTTATATCATTGCATGTTATTGTTCGCAGTCTTTCATTTACTATGTTCACTGTTATTTTTCTCCCCCTTCATCATCAAATAGATGTTTTATATACTCTTTTCATCTTGACAGTTTTGGTTTGGCAAATCAGTTGTCACCATTTTAGTTTCCTCTGCTGCTTGAAACAAATCTTTAGCTCTGGCTATTTGTTTCGTCGGTTATTCTTTTCCGGGCCAGCCTGTACATTCCCACTTGAATTATTATTCCCTGTATTTCAAACGATATCAAATCTTGTCCGCGCAAAAGTGCTGAATTTGGTTTTTCCGAAATGCACTTGTTATCGCTTTGCGCCAGCGAGCAGCTATTTCGTTGTTTTTCGGGCATTCGATTTCTGCATTCGGTTGAAGTAACTTGCTTCTACGAAGGCATTCCCGCGTGCTACTGCACCAATTATTAATTAACTTTTTTTGTGAGCTGATGACTAAAATCAGGTATGTCTACGCTACTTGTTTAATATTCATTTTAGTAATTTCCCGTTTTTTTATTAGCTCTTTGACGCCATTATTAGATGCCGTTTTTAGGCGACTCTTTATTTGGGTTTCCTAATTAACACCCTAATCAATAACTTGGACCCGCAACTCCTTTCTGGAATGTCATCTTGAGCTTGCCAAATGGTACAAGGAACGTCCGTTCCATTATCAAATTCGGCCACGAGTTCGAGATTGCTGTCGGCTTACGCTAAGCTAATCCTGGACCAATTCAGTGCCTGCCGGCAACGTTTTTTTATCACCACCCAGGTTAGTCTTGTTTCAACTTTTGTTGATAACCACGTTCGCCTATAAATTGTTGGCTGAATCGATTGTAACGACGCTTCCGATTTACAATTTAAAAAGTTAAACTACGCTTTACAAATTTAAAACGTAATGTATTAATTATTCACAAATCTACGCTTTACACATTTAAAACGTAATGTATTAATTGTTCATAAATCTATGCTTTACAAATTTAAAAACGTAATGTATTAATTGTTCCCAAATTTACAATTCACAAATTTAAAGTTTTGCTAAATGAATACGTATTAAGAATTTTGTAAAAAGTGCCCTCACGCCATTTTACTATCATTACCGAGATAACGGTTAAAACATATGACAGTGGTAAGCTTACTCCTTCATTGAGTTGTGATCACATTCAATCCAAGAGCCCAAAAGAGGTTCGCATATTTTTTGTGCGTGCTGCATTTTCAGCATTAATAATATACTGTATTATATACTGTACTTAAACCTTGTGATAAACAATTTACAGACCTAATTACGATGTTGCGAGCAACTATTAATTATTAATTAAATAAACCTAATTGTTGGTGTAATTTTATCTATTTCTCGAAATCTATGACTTCTAGCGCCCTGTGTTTTTACTATTATTAAAAGAGCTTGCAGCAGTTCAGCCGATGATAGAAATCTGCGACCCAAGGCCATCGAATTTGAAGCTAGCTAGGTTATTGCGGTGAGTAAGAACATTTCAGAGCTACCGTGGTGTATAATTGATAAGGGGGTTGATCTGCGATTATACTACCATAGATTATTATTAGTAATCGATCGCAAGTTGGCTTCTTTATTGTTTCATGCTCTACTTTTATATTTTATAATTTTGTGCGTGTCAAGGTACTTTCTCGTTTCTGATCTCAGGGCTTCTTTGGTCTATAAGATTGAGATTCGGACTTTGTAGATTAATCCAGAATTTCTTTGCTTATTCTTTTTTATTTTTTTTTCATTAGTAGGTTCCTCTTTCTCCTTCTAATTTCTATTGACATCGCCGTTTGAATTAGATATCGTTCTCAGCTATATAAAAAAGAGTCCGTGTGGTTGTTTTGAGTAGACGTTTACTTTTGTAGTATTTTATATTTGTCTTTGATGTTGTTATTGCTTGTTGTGGACACGGTCTCGGTATGCGAAATAGCAAGTACCTTAGACACCGACTGCTGCGGTTATGTAAAAGATATCTTGCTGGGGTTTGAACTCCTTTTAGTGTCAGCAAATTTCTAGTACGTCACACATCGTAGAAACTTGAGACTCACAGTTTTACATCTCTTCTGAAAGACGGTACTCTGTAGAGGCTTTTATTTGAATTTTATTTTTTTTAAACCTCGATCACTAGAACGGGGAAACGAACGTGACGCTTGGATCATAAGATAGGTTGCTTACCCACTGAACCACTCAGCCACTGAGCCCCGCTGCATTTGCCTTTGTTTTATATTTTTTTAACCCGACTTTATATACTGCTATATCGGTTTGAGATGTATCTAATTTGTACCCCGTCTCATTCACGTATACATTGTTCTTTAAATTATGCTTTTAGAATCCTAGCTTAAAAGACAACAATTTAAAATGCACTTCCCCATACCATCTAAGGTACGGTAAAGCAAATGTGATTAGAAATATGTTAATCAATCAAGTTTTATGATGTACGGGTATATTGTACGCTCGATGTGTTAAAACTATATATTTTTAAATTATTCTGAGTAAATCGGTATACTGTATGTATAGTAACTGCAGTTACTTCTTAATTTTCAAAAAATAAATGTAATTTGAAAAGATTAATCGTAATGATTCTGATTTCTCGGCGTATTGATATTTACTTAATAAATGGAGAGCTCTCAGAAGAGTTTCTTATATTTACAAGAGTCGAGTGTTTGGTTATACAGAGAGACTCAGGTGTCCATAATGATTTTGTTTTGTTAATAAAACAAGTATTTTTGACATTAGTAAAACTTCAAGTATTCAAGTATCAAAAGTAAAGAGGGAGATTTGTTTATATGCAATATTAATCCAAAATGAACAATTGGGGCAATCAACAATTCGTAAAAACGAATTTTATGATTTCAATCCAACGTGCTTTTCATCGGTTGTTAGCTGTTCGTGGTGTTCCTCTTCGTTTTCCACCGTGTGTATGCAATTTTCTAACCCACGAATAAATGGCATTCCCTGAGGAAACAATGGGACATTCAAATTCTAACGAAAAGGGTTGGGTTGAAATCACAGAAATCACAAACGACACGCTGTTAATGGGTCCAATTATTCAATTTGAATTAATTATTGCACATAAATAAATTTCTCACTTTTACTTTTGATGTTTGAATACATGGCGTTCCACTAATGCCAAAACTACTTGTTAACAAAACAAAATCATCATAGGCACCTGGGACCTAGGACCTTGGTCTACCAACAAAAAAATTCCAAGAAATTTTGTTGTTGGCTTGGTTACGGCTCGTAAACTAATTTCTCTATTGGTCATTAATGAGTATCATACGATTTTCAGGTTAACTTAATTTAAAATACTGGATGAGCTATAAGTCACATTGCCATTGAAACTTATTTATCCAACAGTCAATACTAATATGGCATTTTTACTAGTTCGTTTTAAACAAGTAAACTGGGCTATTACTAGCTTGTTTACATCATAACCCACTTTGTCCTTGACACCGTGTGTTATTTAGCTTGTTTACATCATAACACACGTTACCATTAATATATTTATTATAATAAATAAACCGCACATGACTCTCAATAATTTTCAACTTTGACTTTTTACAACTGTCAATACAAAATTTATGCTTTTATTGTATTTATTGAGTGGTTGAATAAAATTTTGTATGGCATGCGTGTGTTATTACAAATAATACACTTGCAACATAAATAACTATTATTTTTAAGGCTAAATAAATCAAACAAGATCTAAACAAAAAGACAAGATTGGAGAATTGATTATTCTATTTATGGAAGACGGTGATGTTCATTTTGGAGATTGCAAAAAAAAGGATTTTTCAATACATATCTCAGCTGCTGGATTGTCTACAATTTGTTATCCACCCACTCTTTCAGTTCAGACCAAAGAAAAGAGTCGGGTACAATAAAGTCGGGTGAACCTGCCGGCCAATTGAATACCGAGTTCGGTGAAATAATTATTTGTTCCCCAAAATTTTCTGATTTTTAAAATAAAATTTTACAATTTTAGTGCGTTGTTCCGTTGTTAATTTCTCCATTACAACTTTCCCAACGGTCACTTGCTTATTTCTGACAATCAAAGAATAACACAATGAAATATAAATAAGTTATTAAATTTGTCAATGATAATGTGAGTTATGGTCCATCTATTATTTATTTAACAATATATTTTTTAAACACAAAACATGTGAAGGAAAGTCTTCTTTTAGCTTTAATATTTTGTGGACATACGTATTTCAGCTAATGATAATTATTTATTCAATAACTTAGGGTTTTTATTACGCGCACAAGCAACTAAATACTCAGACACTTTAAGGTTTTAATATAAAGTCATGTAACACATTAAATGTATTTATTTTAAATTTATATACTATGTTGTCTTTAAAGCACAATATTTAACATACGTCTACTTTCCTACAGCACAATCTATATCAGTTTTGGGTAAATTAGAAGATTCGCACCGATCTTCCTGATCTTCAACTGCTGAAACGCTTTAACTAGTATTTCGCGTCACTTTTATGTAATGTAGTTTTAACTGTAAGGCCTCGTATGTCTCTTTATTAAAATGTGTTTTCTCCACCGGGTGTCTCAGGTTAAAAAAAAAATAAGAACTAAAAGTTGCTATAAAGAAGTTTACTCACTTTCACTGCAACTTGAATATTAAGGCTAGCAAGAAATAAAATAAAAAATTTAAAAGATCGGTTTCTAAACGTCATTTTGTTAGTCCCTTAATCAACCAACTTTTTTCCAATTTAACTAAATTTGTATCTCTTACTATTAACGAGATCCCCATACTGGTCCTCCTTAACTTGGACACACTGTATAAGTAGTTTGTAAATAACTGTAAAGGGATTTATTCAGAACTTCCCTCGCAAGTGGACTTTGTGACACTAAATATTTTGAAAATTCAACGATAACTAGGGATAAAAATATCTTAACGTTCCTAGTAATACTGAAACAATAAAAGGAAACACTTGGTAATGCAAATAGCATCAATTTGCAAATTTAAAAAAATTGCGCGATTTTAGCGCTTGCGGACCTGTGCCTCGTGTCACCGCGATCTGACTGCATTACATTTAACAAGCTTATTGTTGCTCATTTTTGTCTTTTTAACAAAGTTTGCCCTGCATTCTGTAATGCAGCATACTGTGTGGATGATTAATTTAATTTAAAAATAATATCCAGATATCTAATGGTATCATGTGATAGCAGTTATGTATAGATAACTGGTGAGGAAGTAATGGGCAACCAGTGTGGTTGTTTACATGAATTAAAAAAGTATCTTGAAAATAATAATCGACGTTAAAATAATCACCTTAAAGGGCTAGATTTCCTTTAATTGTGAAAAGTAACAATTGTATATTTAATACGTAATAGTAATACGATATCTTTTGCGATAAAATTTGACTAAGAGTCACAACTATTATTAAAAGTATAATTCAATATAGTTTGAAACCATTTGAAGTGGTAAATTTTACTTCGAAGCCAGTAAAAAAAGGTGCAAGTGTTTGTGGTATGCTGTAGAACTATATATCCCGATATTAAGGGGTCAGAGAGTTGCAACGAGCTTATTTTGGTCCTGAAAAACCCAAAGGAAGTGTTACCAGATCAACATCCAGTTAGGAGCTGGTATAAAATACACTCAGGTACAAGAAATACTTCCAGAATGTTAGTGCTTATTTCTTATATCTAATTAAAAACTACATAACAAGTTTGGAACGACAAATTAGTAGAAACAATTGTAATTTTATATTTAGAGCGTAATTTAGGATATTACTTTTCTAAATCTATATAGTGATTCGGGTACTCGACGTATTTCGGTCATTATAATTTGAAATTTATATATTTTGGAGTAGGTATTTAGAAATAATCTTAAATCAAGTTTGGACTTAGACGATATTGCAAAGACTTGGTAAAACCAGGAATAAAAATCAACTCTAATATTCAAGTCAATAGTTGGTTATTTGCCTTCATATATCACTTGATAAAACAAACACCTGAGGCATCAATCCGCTAAGAACAAAAATTCTTATAGAGAATCAAACCCTAGAATAAGTCTCACACTTCAACTACTTTGGGCGTAACATTAATTATAACATAGAAAATACACTTTTGACAAGATGAGCAGCGAATTTAGTAGGTTGAAATTACATTTCTAAGAGCCACCAAATTATGTTAAATAATAGATCATCTTCAAAATGAGGCACTACATAAGAAACAAATTGCAAATATACAACCTAGAAGTTGCAATAATAGAAAAAAAATAAGAATGAGGTG
>CALNHX010013774.1:0-10975 GCA_940337035.1 Agriotes lineatus
AGGTATTACCCAAAAAACCGTTCAAGTTCAACATTAGAAACAACTAAGACGCAAAGAAATAAATTTAAAAAAAATGTTTTCCCTAACCTTTACGAGGCGGTGGATTTTGTCTAAAATAAGAATTTAACCGTTTTTCTGTATATTATACTTTCTGAGGTTCTTACGGATCCAATGAAAACACTCACCTTGTATACAATGTGTTTCATTTAAGATGAACGCAGCCTGATATTTTTGTTATTTTTAGGAGTAGAGATGCTCAGTAGTAGATTTTGAAGAAACACATTTTGCAAGATAATTAACGCCATTGCAAATTGCAAGCCCAACCTACTATGAGTTGAATAGAGCCAATTTTCGATATTTTGATTCGGTATGCAAATATCGAAAAAAAATATTAAAAAGAGTTGCTCCAAATCTAATTCTGATCTTAATGTTTCCGATGAGATGCAACTTTCCTACTTTGAATTTTTGAGTAGTATTGTTCAATCGGAGAGTTGACTTTCAGGTTTAACTAGAGTTCTCCGAGCCTTTGCAATTCCTAGATTGGTGAGCGCCACATTTTAATGAAACAGCGTTAATCAATTTAACACCTGTAAAGGTACTATACAGATTGTCTGCAGGTACTAGGTACACACGGCAACTAGATACAGAGACGGTTTGTTTGTCTGACAGTCTGACAGTCTCTGTATCTATAGTATGGCTATAGAATGGTTTCTAATCTATGAACGCAACTATAAGTCACTTAAAAATAAAATGTCAAGTTTGACATTTAAGTATAGACGTAGCTGCTTTCATAAATTAGGAACTATAGATGAAAGTAATTTTTGATTATGATTTAGTTACCGTGTGTACCTATTACCTTTAGACAATCTGTATAAACAAGTAGTTCAACTGAATACATTTAAAATCTATAAATAAAATCAAATGTATATATCTAAATCAAACTTTGGATTTAATTAAATAGTTTAGCAACGAATTATTATGTTATTACGCGTATCACCATGTTCGTTATACTCCAATTAGTATTACCTAAAAAGAGTATTGCAAAGGAGTTGACTAAATGGAAGCGCTCGGAATCGATTCGGACAAAGTTTAGAAACTTTAATTAAAATAAGCTTACAAACGCTATTTAATGACACGATTCACCTATTGCGTTTACCTCATATATCAGTAAAATTATCCGTTTATTACTATTGGCAATTAAAACGTACAGAAAAAATAAAAACCTTGCAAAGCAAATAGATTGCTAAAGAACTCATACTTAACTTGTTAAATATGTGAAATTGGTAAACAAGTAGTGGTTGATTATTAGTTAACAAAAAAAAATAATTGGAAATGAGTAACCTGTAATGCAGCTTTCGAACGCAGCAGGAAGCACAAGGGTAGTAACTGGGATTCTGGGTACCCAAAAGGTGGAATAAAAAAGCATATTTGCGTCGCAAAATGGTAGGTTCCAGGTGCTATGGCTTTTTCATTCTGCGAAGCGCAGTAAACAGAAGGTTGACACTGACGAACAGGTACATTGGCCTTGAAAAAGTATTAAGGGTCCCTCAAAGGAACTTGGAGTACATCGAAACTATTTTTTTAAAAACTGAAAAGAAAGAGGGGCCTTATAATAAATTCTACCACACGTCAGCTAATGTACGGTGCAAACCAAGATTTTGGGTATAGTTGAGCCTTCAAAGCAGAAGTATTATACTGATAGTGATTTATTTACGAATTTAATACTTAACGATACGGATATAACCACTTCGTTGGTTCAGTTCATTTTTTTTCTGCAGAGATAAAATATACCTAGTACAATTACTGTACTTTTTTAACACGGTAATAATAAATGCACCTCGAATGAGCATCGTTTATAGTGCATTACGTTACCAAATCGGTAAATGGCCGAAAAAGAGTTTAAAATACAAGTCCCGAAGGGCCGAGATCTTCTAGTTTCGAGGTCTAATCCAAAAAGGCACTTATCGATTGAGTGTCGTATAAAATTTTGTGTGCTATCAACTTTACTTATAAAAAATAGTAGTTTGTTTAAAGCTGTAGAATATTGTTTGCAAAAATAAAACGCCTGATTTTTGTTTCTATAGTAACCAAATACAAAAGGCTTGTCTTAGGATCTTAGCATTTTATAGTGGCTCTATTATAACAAAAACGAAAACAAGTAAAAAATCTATAAAAGGGTTTGTAGGGAACTCCCCTCTCGGTCACAAAATAGATACAAATATTTTAATGTAGCCAATAATACTGAAACAGTAAAATAAAATATCTAGTGATGCCCGTTACATCAGTTTGCAAATTAAAAAAATTCTGCAGCCTGTGGCATTCGATCTCACGGAATTTGATTGCTATCCAGACGCTTTAACCTCTCAACCACGAAAACGCATTTGCTTAAGAATGCGTTATAGAGGGCGCGGTGACTACGGGAAGGATGAAAGGTTCACAATATTCCTATTTTCTTCGAGAATAGAAACCTGAACTATGTGCAAAGTGTTACTAGTAGTTCTTGAGTTAGAGCAAAAATGGGCCGAATTTTTGTTTTTAAAGGGCTCGCCCTGTATATATTTCAGCAAAGATATATTTGGTTTTCAGCCAGATAGACATCTAATCCTCATGCAAGATATCGTCTTCTACCAATAAATATTTGTTGAGCTATAACACCAACAGGCAGACGGCCAGAAAGACAGACGGAAATGATAAAACATGTTTTTCGTCATCTAGGGACCCTGAAACGTAAATATCTGAAGAAATTTGTGAAGGCGATTTTGTCATGATTACAATACTGTCTTCGTCGTTTAGACAAGGGAAGTAATAGATCGGAAGGGTAAAAACCAAATAAAAAATAAAACATATATAATCAAAACCCTATTCTGACGATCGGCTTTGCGTTTCCACCACTACGTTCAGCTCGGATTTCTTTAATTCGGAGCCACTTACACTGGTTACACGGCTTTTTGTGCCGATCGGCCTGGCCGAACTCGATGTTTCCACCGATCGGCAAAGCCAATTGCAGTGGAAACGCGCCTTAACGCATTATCTCTCGTGAGCAGCAGTCAGACTGCATTAGACAATATCGACTAAAATACCACCGAGTGGTTTTACCTCCGATGTAGAAGAAGTTATGTTATTTTAATATTTTTCTAAACGCGGAATAACACATCCGATACAAAATAACCGCAGAATAGACTACCAGCGATAGAAATTTCCACCAACATAAATTTACATCCGAGTTACACTAATATTAACTTGAAACTTTAAAGAATTTGTGGGATGTGCTACCGAATTGAAATATCACCGGCCAGAGTTACATCCACTTTAACCAGTTTTTTTTGTATTGATGGTTTTTATTCATATAGAAATCTTCAGGTAAACGCTATATTAAAAAATTATCTTACTTTTTCCAAAGAAATTTTACCTTGTCAATTAATTCTTACATTAATTTCTTTTAAACATTTCAAAAACATTTATCGACGCAATAAAATGTTATTACTATACTATTTTTTTTATTATAAAGTACTTAATTCAATTTAACTGAAAATTAATATTTCAGGATATTACTGGAGAGACTATTTAGGCAAAATACCGCACGATGCTGTGCAAGGGGGGCCGGATGGCTCAGGGGACACGATGTACATAGGGCAGACTGTTTTCACGGGACTTAGGGGACCAATACTAGTTCCTGGCCAAATAAGCGAACAAAACCAAACCTTGTACTTTGAGTGGGGTAAGCAAGAGCGTGCAGCGACTCAAAACATTAAGGTAGGTGACTTCCCGTTAAAATACTGCAGTACAATATTATATCAGTTCTTTGTAGATTCTTTGCGCTGCGCATCCCGAGCAATTCGAATGGCTAAGAACTAGTACAGAGGACATAACCAGACTTGCGAATGAGCACCTGGTTTTGGGAGGATTCGAAGGCAATTACACGGTTTACATTGGCAGAGTTCTAACGGGAGGGCAGTGGACAATAGCTAAGGTCCTTGTTGTTAACGACAACGCTTTGCTACATGCCACAAAGAATGGAAAGGACGATTATCACTATAAGTTTGAGGTTTTGAATTACAATCCGAACATCCCTCCTGTTGAGCACATTAGGTCGTCTGTTCAAAGGAGAAGGCCATCGAGAAATTCATCTGGAAGAATAAAATATTTCACAAGTTATATGTTCGGAATTGTATTTCTATTAAGTTTACTATAGAAGTAATAAGTTAGCAATTAAAATCTAGAAAGTAAAATTATTTAAGTTCAGTCTGATTTCTAATAGTTGACTATAGAGCAATACTCGCCTCTCTTCTGATTAACTTGACAATAGTTAATATATTGTTACACTGACATGGCGCCCGTTGCTAAATAATACGTTAGAAATTGTTGTTTTACAATACCTGCATAAAATAGAAACGTTTCTACATTTCCGCAATATATTTGCGGTCTAAGACTGTAAAAGTGGCATATAATCAAAGAATACAGAACGTAACTGAATGACTTTATTAAGCGAAAATCAGCTCATGCCTCTCGGGGACTGTGTGTTCCTAATGAAGCATTTTCGGATCCCTGGTTACATGCACCTATTCCCATTTGATAAAATACATTCATTCTCCGAAGTAGGATCAAGTCAATCAGTTATACGCAGTATGTTGTTGCTAGTCTACTTGTTAACATCTGCACTGCAGGAGCATCTGGATGCCCTCTTTAAGGAGGGTTAGACATTAAGCCCCACTGTTTCCACCCCTGATTGGGAAGTCGCAGTTAAGTCGACACAAGATTTTTATGACCGTTGGAGTTACTGGGG
Source organism: Agriotes lineatus (assembly GCA_940337035.1). Classification (NCBI taxonomy): domain Eukaryota; kingdom Metazoa; phylum Arthropoda; class Insecta; order Coleoptera; family Elateridae; genus Agriotes; species Agriotes lineatus. The sequence goes on from CALNHX010013774.1 coordinate 4,784, forward strand.
TTTAAACGCAGATTTTATGACCCAGAATCAGACTCATACCTCTAAGCCACTTCCCTATATAAAGATTTTGAAAAATATGGGATAATGTCGGCAAATATTGTTACAAGATTTTTTGCTGATCCCAAACAGTGAACGCGTCACCGACTAACTTGAGAGAATGAATTAGGTCCGACTTACCTTAATAGATTAATTCAAGGGCGTCAACACGTTAATTCCACACACACACACACACACACACACACACACACACATTGATGAAGAGAAAATATTGAACAATGCACGTTTACTTGTGGCACTTAACAAAACTCGTTTGATTGCCGCAGAAATCGGTTCACCGCCTTGTTCTGGCAATAAAACTCATTTCATTAAGGTGCTCATAATCAAACTTGTATCGTTAATATATATCAACGCACCATTTATAATAAATTAAAAAATTAGACCAACAGTATGGCTGCAATTAAGTATAAAATTACTAAGTTCAAAACTGTTTAGGTCCTAGTGTAAGAGTTACGTTAGCCAAGCAGCGACTTGATTTAGTTCGAACATAAGCTAGCGTAAAAACAATATCATATAATTTCTCACCAGACAAATCACTCCTGGCAATTAACTTATTAAATGAGCTCACTAGATGCAAAACTCGGTATTTGCACAAAATACAAAAAATTAGGTATTGGTATCAATGGATTCGTTGTTTTAAGGAGTATATCATAGTGAAATATTAAAGATGCAAAATCTTGCATTTTACATTGTATAGGCATGTAACACTCGATGTCAGATGCAAAACTTAGTGAAAATGTGAGCATGTTAGATGCAAAACTCTGTGTTTCTATTTTGACCAATCACGACTCAAAATGCACGTCAAATGACCCTCTCCACAGTCTCCACGTCTTAATATGACAGGCGTTTATTGATACTTTGTCAAAGAACCATTACTGAATTTACTGGAGAAGGGGCCCAAAATTAGAACTCTACAAAACTATTGATTGTACTAAAGAAGCTGCAGGAAGAAGATACTGAAACCGATAAAGAAAATTTCAGAGAAAATGAAAAGCTGCAAATTTAAACAGTCAAACTAAAATTATTTGTTTACTTTTATTTTGTATGTTACTTTTTATTTCGTGTGTTTGTTTGTAATAGACAAGAGGTCTAAGCATGCGGAGGACCAGGTACCTTAGACCCCGACTGCTTTAGCCATATGGTCAAAGTCCTAATTAGAATTTTGCCGAGACCAACCCTAGCAAGGGATCTTTTATATGCTACACATCGTAGTAACATGGGATATATGGCTTTACATCACTTCCGAATGATGGCATTCTGTAGAGGTTTATATCCGCACTTTTTATTTTGTTTTAACTTTGGACGTAAAATATAAAAATAGTTCTACCAAAAATATAATTTTTGTACCGTGTTAATTAAACAATCTGTACAATGTCAATTAGGAATTGGTAAAGGTAAAACTTTAATTGACTTTCAAAATTTGATGGTTATTCAGATGCAAAACCAAGTGAAAGTGTAAGTTAGATGCAAAACTATGTAAGTCCATTTTTAAAACACAGTTTACATTAAAACTAGGAAATTTTCAAGCAAAATAAGATAATACGATCTCCGTTGGTGGTAGTGCGATCTATTGGGCCACTTTTGCAGGTCGAATAGTGTAACAAACACGACGTAACAGTTTTTTGCATCTAGCACAAATTCACTAACAGTGTAAACGCAGAGTTTTGCATCTAGTGGGCTTAAATACAAGAATCCCTTAGTTAATCCATTAAAATCAAAACGGTAAAAACTAGATTTCTGCTATTGGAAAACGGTGAAACCTGAATGTATCAAAATAATAAAAATAAATAGGTTGGACTAGTTTTCACATTGTAACGATAGTTGAACCTAATCTCCAAGGACCGATACTACAATTAAATTGAAATACATTGTATATTGCTATTACTAGAATGTATACACCGGTCTAATCACAGCCGAAAAAACCTACACTAGATTACCATAAAAGTCAGCTGAATGTAATGCCCTGTCTAAGGACCCCGTTCAGCCACAACTGCTCTAAATGATGCTCCAGTACCAACTCCCTAATTTTCCGAATGACTCCAGATGTCGAATTTCTTGAGAAAGACTCTCTGCCACTTTCATACCAATAATCCTAGTTCCAAGGGCAATCCAAAAAAGACTACAGCGAAAAACAATGTTAAATTGCAATCTCGTAAGCGAAACAACCTCTTACCAGAACTCTGCCTATTTCAAAACGTAGAAAAGTTGCAACAAAAAACGAATGCTAGCAACTTTTCTTTATTAATGCACCAAAAATTACCGAAGCTTCTACGAACAAATTCCCAAAATCGGCTTCCAACATCTCAAACCCGATCAGAATTATTCGGCGGAATCTTCACCACCTGCACTCTAGGGCTCCCAAACACCAAGTGCCACTAAAAGCATGATGACGACAAACCTCTACCACCTCGAGGAAAACAAGACACAAGGAAGAACAAAAGCGCCCATCTTGTAACACAACCTGATCTTCATGCTTAAACAAAACCTGCAGCAGAGTATGTAGCTGAAAGGGTTAATTAAATGTCGCAAGTTCGGTTAAAGAATTTCGACTTTGAAGCACGATACGTGGTAGTTAAGAAAGAACTATTATCTGTTTCTCTGCTACACTTATGCTAAAAGTTGTCAACACCATCCCAAGCGTTTCTATACGTAGAGATCTTCAATGAAACGACAAAGAGGTCGAATCGATTTCATATTGATCAAAAATGTTAAACCTACGCTGGGAAATATTGTAACAGCGACCATCACTTTCTGTCGGCAGATCTGTGTATAAAACTAAAGCTATATGCTAACCAACAAAAATTACTTTATCTACAAAAGAGAACAATAGGAAAATCTGCAATACCATGTGGAGATCAATAAAATGCAAAGGCCTAAGTAACAAAAATACCATGAAATAATACAATTAAACGAATAACAAGGTCAAATGAACCGACAGAGAACGTAAGATAAGTTAACTTGACGAAAGTGTGTCAAGAGACTGGCATGCATCAAAACAAAAACCACACCAGAGGCATGTCCATGAATGTTAAACTAACTCGTAGTTTTACACCAAGCTACTTACAAATTGTAAAATCAGAAGGTAGGGTCGCACTAGCAAAAAAGAAGTTGCAACTCACAGGAAACCAGCACACAGACATGCATTTTTTAAACGAATCACCCGGTATATTTGTTTTTTTTTCGGAATCAGGGACATTACACACAACAGTCGTGCCAAATTTTTGAATTTTATTTTTCACCATGAAATGCAGTGACTGGAGAAAATCTGTTCTAATTTGCTCAATTAAATCAATAATAAATTCTTCGTGAAAGAATAATTTATAATAGCTATTTATATATTTAGGGAGCAAAGGTATTCATTTCCTCCCGCGTGTGAATTTAATGCCCGACGCGTTAGCGGAAATCAACCTTTGCTCCAGTGATATATGTATATATGATTTTTTCTTCAAACGCATGTTCTACTGCACGAAATTTCAAAAATTTTGCTTTAGGAAATCATTATAGTGACTCTAGATTTCTGTAGTGACATTTTGTCCAATTTCCAAATCAGCATAACGTTGTAAAGCTTTGGTGTGATATCCATGGTGACATAAACACAAATGCGGGAGCAAATAAATATTGGCTCCCAACGCGAGTTAATAAAAATTGGCTCCCGCTGGTTGGAAATTGACAGTTTTGTTTCCTAAAACTAGGGCGCAAAAGCCGACTTTCTATACAGTGAGTAGAAAAAATCTTTTTAAAGAAAAATTCATTCATTTTAAACGGCACCTTTTAAAGGCCACCGTACCATTAGATAGTAAATTTATATTATCAGAAGTAATACTATAAGTTAGTGATGGGCTTATTCGAATCAAAAATAACCTGTGTAACTCGGTTTTCGTTCCAAGTATTCGAATCAAAAATAACCTCATCCTGATACGTACTAGGTGCCGCGTCTCAGCGACCTGCTAGTGATCGAAATTCTGTAAATAATACGTCATTCATAACTCATATAACCTTTTCTACGTATGTACTTGATTGACCCAAGTGAGGCTCGCCGCTGCTTGTTGATGTTATTAAGACATTTGAGACTCCCAGTCGACGAGTTAAATTTATGAAGCCGTTCCTATTAAAGATAACGTTCTGCTGAGTATTAGATTTGCCGAAGCTGTGTTGGTATTAATTTATAACGGCCTAAATTTTTGCTTCGAAACGCGGTTGATTATGCCTAATAAGGGATAAACAGAAAGCGAAATAAGATTTTCCAATATCGTAACAGATTTTTATTTAATTTTTAATAACGGAGCAGTCGAGACAAGAAGTGGATTTCGATGTTGAAAATTTTAAGTGTGCGTCCTTAAAACGGCGGAAGGCTGAACGTAGATAAATTATGGATTCTAAAATATACCGGTATGATGTGCAAGCGAAAAGGGAAGGGTGTCTACTAGAGAATTTTAGGAACTAAAAATAGAAATCAAACAAAAATCATTTATACAATTATTATAATTAACGATTAACTGAGTTCCTCTGCTATCTGCAAGTTACGATGCCGATGCAGATGACGGTGAACCGCCAACCGGCTGACTTGATCGAAACGAATCGACAGCCAAAATTGATTCGAATGATTATTCAAATAATCAATCGGTTATTAATATGATTCGAATGCAAATAATTCGGTTATGAAAATTGTCCGGTTATGCCCATCACTACTATAAGTACTTCGATATTATCGGGTTATATGTAGATAACTTGTTGCGCAATAATAAAAGAGTGTCAGTTTGACAGGTTAAATAGTCCGTCCGCGTCAGCGGGAGGATTATTCTGTCAAACTGACACGATTTGTTATTGTGCAGGAAGTTTGAGACGTATAACCTGTTCGAAGTACGCATTGTATTCGATTTGATTATTTTTTGAGTAAATTTTAATATTAGGAACAAATAAATATTTTATTGGCAGCTCTATTTGTTTGTATTTACCTAGCTGAAAGTCATCTCCATGAAAACAACATCAAGTTGACAAAAGTTATGTATTGCGTTGCCTAGTGAAGTTATTATAGTATAATCGACTTTTTATAATCGAAATTATACAAGATAACTTAACTAAATCCAGCCTTCTGATTGGTTGAGATCGCTACCAAAAAATTAATCTGTGTAACGATATACATCATGAACCACCTTTATCTAAAACTGAAAAGTGTTTACTTATTAATAATTTAGTAAAATATTTTTTGTGTAATAGTAGTACGTACTAGCTTTATTGCATTGATAAATGTTTAGATTTCATGGTTAACTTGAGATGTGGTAGTGTTACTTATAGAGTACATTAGAATAGCACAATAGGACTTTGTTTTGTGTGTGCGCTCATACAAACAATATTGCACAAGACAAATGTGAATACCGCCATCTCCGGTTCTAAATCTCTTTTGAATTATCTTCCCCTTCGTACGTATTTTTCACTCCTTGGTTATTTGCCTTGCATAAGCCACAATTTAGACTGATATAAAAGTAACTTTAAAAGAGGATTTCAGCCATATTTGATAAATTCTGCTAGTATATCCCTGGCCACAGGTGATTCTCCATTCTTAACTTCTCTCACACATGCGTTTAGTTCAAAATTTCTTCATTGTCGTTCATGAAAACCTCTGTTCTTTCTATTAACGAGGTTAATAGTTTTTCTTCCATTTGTCGACCTTTCAATCTTATCTATTGCATGTTAGACTTCCGTTGATGATATCCCTTCAATAAATAAATATTAATCTGACTACATTTATTTTCCCAACCCCGGTTCTCTTCTTCTTCAATTTTGTTTAACCATTTCTTTGTTTTTACTTTCATTTTAGGGACCGTTCCTTTGTTCGATCATCTGTTTTATGCTATCTGCAAGCCAAAACGTTTGTTTAGTGTTATATACGGGGTGTGTATAAATTGGTCAATGAACTACACGTGGCAATATTGGTCATAATATTCTGAGTCGAAAATCGTAATACTAAAATGTTGGATTCGTCTTCGTAAGCCTCCACGAGCGGTAGATAAAAAACAGGTAAAGTGCATTGTGTGTTTAAAATGGGTAAAAGTGTTATCAAGAACAGTTGTTCAAAATGTAAAATTATGGCCCCATGCTAAAGTTACGAAATATCGACTTACTTTTATGAAATAT
>CALNHX010013775.1:0-10966 GCA_940337035.1 Agriotes lineatus
ATACGGGGCTTTGGAAGGTTCAGGGAGTTCGCGAGGCCGTGCTAGGATCGCCGACGTGGCTGCCAGAGAAATACCTCTATCAGCCTACAGGGTAACCGAAGCAGAGGACCGGCTAAGGTTAGGAAAAGGATATCCTCTCACTATCCCAACAAGGGAACAGTGGGAGAAAAAAAAGGTTAAGCTCCAGCCGAATGCCTTGATATGCTACAGGGACGGTTCTCGAGTGGCGGAAAGGCAATCCTCTGGAGCAGGAATTTATATGGATGGCCGAGGCGTACAGCAGGTCTCAGCAGCCCTAACCGAGTGGGTCTACAAAACCAGCGAAGAAAAGTGGAAAGGGTGCAGGGGCTGTCGACAGGCAAAGTACCAGATAGCAGGATTTGATTCGAAGAAATCGGTCTCGCTAACGGGAAGGAACCGGACAACCACAAATCTTTTGACAGGCCAGTGTAAACTAAAGATACACCTAGCACTGATAGGAGTAGAAAAAGATCCAATTTGCCCAAGATGTGGTAGGAATGAGGAAACATCATTTCACTACTTGGAAAAATGCGAGGCGTATCAGCGACGAGTTGAACTCCCTATCCTGGGCCGATATTCTGATTTTTATTAGAAAAAAGTTTTAAGCAGGGAGAGGAGCCCATCGAAGAGGACGATAATGAAGGTGGTTGAGGAGATGGCATGGGGTTGGCAAAAAAGGCCTATGGTGGCCTACTTGCTAGACTTCTGTCTCCTCACAACTACTAGTACTACACCGCTTGGAATCAGCTACAGCAGAGTTAGCAAAACAACCGCCCCATCTTAACAAAGCTGCTGGATACCATCTTCGACCTGCCTGTCCTTTTTAAAGAGTCATCCCAAAGGTTCAAGAAGTAGCATGACTCCACCAATAAATGTGTAGAAGCCATCAAGAAGCTAGGCATTTTCACTGACAGTTGGAATCCATGGGTTAACAGGAAATCGCTCGAAACTAATAAATTATACGATCAGTAGCTTCAATTTCGCAATGAAGTTTAGGATCACTGTTTAAACTTGATTTAAACACACATAAATTTTATTTTCTAAAATTTACGAAATCCAGTTGCATGCTTTTAAATGCAATTCCCATTTATTAGCAAGAACTGTTTAATGTTGCAATCACCAGTCTTTGCCTCATAATTACTACATTTAATATGTTTAAATTAGATTAAAAACTATATATTTCAGTTCAAATTTACGAAACATTATTCGTAATTTAAAAGCCAGTGTTATTACACAATCATACGAGTTAAAGACCAGGGAAATGCAATTCTGCACTCCTTGCATAATATCGACCTACAGTAGTAAGTTCAACGGGCGACCTTCGCTCTATCAGGAAATAAAAACTGCACAAATTGCTTATCTGCTGTTTTGTAATTTAAACACCTTGTCCTATTAAACTGTATATATGAACTTTGATATTGTTACTGCGTTAAGCATTTTTTGTTTTGTATAAATACTAGTCTATTTTCATAATAAAAATCAATCTGCATTTAATGTTTGATTCATTCACTACCCTTTCTAAGCCATAATATTTATGGGGCATGAGGCTGTGCTCCAAGGGTGGTTTTTTATTGTCGTCCGTTCAAGTACCATTGACTACATTGGTTTAAAACGTAAACACAGTCTTGTTTACGTGCTTGACGGATAGAATCAGCGCAAAATAACGGAATCCTGAAGCAGCCTCTCAGGAAATTCTGTTCAATCACCAACGACTAATGGATTTCCTGCAAATGCGGTTCCAGTCCCTGGAAGCCATTGATGGCGCTCGAAAGTCATCGCAGGAAAGACTACATCTCTTTGTTGCAAACTGTGCCATGGAGATCACTACATCGATAGCTGTAGTCAGTTCCAAAAGCTACCCACTAATGATAAACAACAATTGGTAAAAAACAATCCATTATACTTTCGTTTGTTGCGACACGGTTCTAATATATAATGTCGTTCTTATAACAACTGTCAAATCTGCCGGTATCCACATCATACTTTGCTTCATAAAGCACAACCGCCCTCAAAGCCGTTACAAACTCAGAAGATGAATACATCGGCCCACGTAGCAACAATGCAAACCTCCGAGGCTTCAGGGAAGAACCTAAATCCACCTATCATTGCAACCAACGTACGCACACAAGAGAACCAAGTGCTATTAGCCATAGCAATAATTCAAATCAATTCAGCATTCGGGATTCCACATCTCATAACAGTCCCAATAGATCCCTGGTCAAAGGGCTCATTCATTATGGAAGCATCCGCCGAATTATTGACGCTGCCCGTGACCAAGGTTCGAGCATGTTAATCCTGAAATATCTACTTGGAAGACTCCTGGTACAATTACTCCTAAATTATCAAGTACATTTTTCTTACATATTACCTAAGCTCATTAAAACCATCCATTCATCATCAATTCCAAAATTAAATATGGATTATTAGAGCAACATCTTCATCGTCGATCCAACTTTTAATCACCCACCAATTTCCCTCAAGTTAGTAATGGATCCTACTGGGTGATCGATGTTCCAAAATGAATTTTTCCTGTGGAAACATCTCCAGATGTTCACTTTCAAGAAACAGACGAGAAATTCAAAGAAAGCCTCTTACTTGTAGTCTAGCTGTCGCGAAAGGTATTGAAAACAACCCAAGTTGCATTATCGACAACATATATCATCGTACGGAAGTCAGTCAATGCAGCATACGGAAACATCGTATCCGTACGGTTATTTGGAAACAACTATATATGGAAAACACTTGGATGTTCGTCTTTAGAAAACCAACGAGCATAGCAATCACCTGCAGTTGTAAAAGAGAAGAAGTTACAGTCAATACAACAGGTGTCATTCAGATTACTTTGGACTGTATCATTCAAACAAAAACACGTTAACTCCAAAAAATTTAAAATTCTAGCAGGATATTCCAAACTAATTGGCATCAAATTCAACAACACAGTAACCCAAAACTATTTTACAGATATAACAGAGGAGCCAGTGTTGTAACAATCAGACCACTTGGAGGATCTACAAGCTTCTCAGTTAGACCTGCAACAGCATCTGAAGGAAATTTACATAGAAAATCATCCCGCATCACTCCTACTTCTTCGGCGGAATAACCATCAGCATCTTAGGATCCGCCACGATAATAGGAATCATTTATTGAATCAGGAAAAAAACTACACCTTAGGAAGCAGGAAGTGGAAGAATATCCGCTTAATACAATTAATATGATTGAAACAGTTTAGTTTTTACTTTCTTTTACAATAAAAAATTCACCCCAAAAATTCGAAATTGAGTTTTCAACAGATATTTACGTTTTAGAGTTCCTTGAACTCAAATAACATGTTTTTGTCCATTGGTCTGTCTGCCAGTCTGTTTGTCTGTGCGTGCGTGCGTACGTGCGTCCGTGCGTGTGAACAAAATATCTCAAAAGCAAAAAGGCATGACGTTGAAACTTCATATACAGGGTCCGGCAACGATGCGGGGGTGAATACGATTTGATTATACAGGGGAGCTCAAAAAAGCGTGGCGGTGGAATGCCCTATATTTGGTTTTGTATAGAAATGAAAATTATTTTGATATACCGGGTGCTGACTTGCGCGACGCACCATAGGAATTTGCATAGTAAATTCTCTATGTTCAATTATTTGCTCCCCTAATTATTTTAGAGCTAAAGTGTAAATACATTTTTTGTAGAGAAAAAAATACTGCATCCATTCATACTGTTGCTAACAATTTTTCATTTTCCAGAACCGAAGGAATGCAAAAAATCAAACTAGCATTTTTACAAAAATCAGTGATGCCATGGAATTATTGAAACAAGCCAATGGCAACGCAAGTGCGTGCGGTGCGATCATCCAGTCACTGCCGTCAAAAGATTAAACGTATTGTTGTTTTTCTCGTTTTGGTGTAAGTTCTGAACCTCATTACTGCACCTACAATTATTTAATAACCCGCCTGTAGTCTTAAACTTAAAATGAATCAGTCTATTAATGGTTGTACTGTTTGGAATTTGCAGATATTTTACAATAAACAAGGAGCTTACTTAACGAACGTCCACCATACTCGTAAAACCATTTTTGTTATGGACAAGGTCTAGGTACCTTAGAGGCATTAAGCAGAACATAATTAATAATGAATTATTATAAACGTCAAACATCAATGACAAACAAACAAACAGCACATATTGTCGCGCCGCACTCATTTGCGGCATTGGCTTGTTTCAATAATTCCATGGCATCACTGATTTTTGGGAAAATGCTAGTTTGTTTTTTGCATTCCTTCGGTTCCGGAAAATGAAAAATTATTAGCAACAGTATAGATGGATGCAGTATTTTTTTCTCTACAAAAAATGCATTTACACTTTAACTCTAAAATAATTAGGGGAGCAAATAATTGAACATACAGAATTTACTATGCAAATTCCTATGGTGCGTCGCGCAAGTCAGCACCCGGTATAGTTGTATAGGTCTAATGTCAACTGTTTTGGAGATATTAACGATCTTATGCAAGAAAATGCTGAAATTCAGGCGGCTGCTGTAACAGAAAAAAATTGAATAAAGGAAAACGTTAACCGAAAAATTATCTTGTTCGTGAATTACCTTTAGAATGTAAAATAGTGGCTGTGAGTATTAATGCTGTACAGGGTGCTCAACATTTTATCTTTTTGCAAAGCCCCTTTAATGAGCTTTATTTTGCTACCTTACATCATATATCTAAATTAAACTGTTTTTCAGATATGCGTCTTTTAGCATAAAAAATCTGTAAAAGGCTTTACGCACAACTTCCCTCGTCGACATTGTAACAACAACAAATTTTAAAAATCATATTAAGTTAGGAGTAAAAATATCTTCACGTTTCTAATAAATTAAATAAATTTTCAAATAAAAAAAAATCCGATACCAGAAGGATTTGAACCGCGGTGCTTCCGACTGCGAACAAATAGGACAGACTAATACCTTACTAGTCTACGGAGAACTGTTGGTATCATCTGGTTTGAGCTGGCTTAACCTTCACACCCGGCATGTCTTAAGCAAATTAATTATATTTTTTACATCAATAAACCAATGCAGATAATTCTTTCACTAAACATTTCTTTATTCATTTTTAAATATATCATACGCAAGATGTATATATTTATGTGCAATACTTTTAACGATAAACGTTGACGTCTGGGCCCAAATATAAGTTTCCCGTCTATTTCAAGGTTTGGAATTTACACATTTATGCGGCTCGTGGCCTAAACATCACAGGAAAATACAGGTAACAATATCTTACCACTTGCTTATGTAAATTAAAACAATCATCAAATTTTAAAAATTGCCGGGGATGGATTCGATCAACATCATCTGCGGATACAATCGTCGATAGTTAGATAGATTTAACTGCGCTACGAAGGTTCGCTTATGTGTGCTACGCGCTGGTGTTATTGTAGAAACTTTTTGAATTTTTTGCGACCTTATCTTGTATTTGTTGGATTCTAATTTCGTCAAGTGTAAGGCCTGATCTATGTGCAAATTACTACTTTAATCTATTTCCCCGGTCGAAGTATTTGAACAAGGTTACTGATTGTATATGTTTTAGAAAGCTCCGATATAAAAGTCAAATTTGGGCCATATCGAGTTGACTGAAACGTGGAAATAATAACTAAGGACAAATTCGAAGGAAGAATAATATGTCTTCTTCTTCTTCTTATTCTTATTTGATAGGCAAATTGCCTGTTTTATTCTGGGTATGGGTGTAAGCCTATTCCTGCGATGTGGATTGCCAGCTATCCCTCCATCTCTTGTGTGGTCGTCCAGGGAGTCTTCTGCCTGGAGGGATTTCGTTTCTAACTATCTTAACCAGTCTATCCTCCGTCATTCTATTTATGTGTTCGTTCCACTGTCTTCTGCGGTTTCTCGTCCACCGAACTATGTCGTCAACTTCGCATTTTTCTCTTATTTCTACGTTTCTCTTCTTGTCATGTAGTGTGTAGCCTGTGATCATTCTCAAAGTTTTCATTTCAGCCGTTCTCAGTTGTCTTTTGGACGTTGCCGTATCAGCTCTTGATTCTGCTCCGTATGTCATTACGGGTCTAAGGCAGGTCTTATATATGCGGGTTTTGCAATGGGTGCTAATGTTCTTATTCCGCCATATTACGTTCTTTAGGCATCCGGATATTGCCGCCGCAATAATATGTGAAGCTAGAAATCCAACCAGGAAGACAAGAGGTATGATTATAATACAGCTCTAAATGAGATTAGTTGAGGTTAAGAACAGTGTTAATAAGGAGGAAAACTGCATGCATTAACAGATAAGAGAAATAACGAACAAGAGCGACCCAGGGTCACGCTCAAAATTTATAGGATAGGCAACACATCGCACGTGGAAGAATAATAGTAGTCTATATCAGAACTATTAGAAGCCCAAGTTTTCGCACAAAGAAGGGAGTCTCCTTCGAGGTGTTGAACCGGGAGACGCCCTTAGCGCTGGGAGAAACGATATTAAGGCTAAATAGAAACTGGAACATAGGAAACGAAATAATATATAATGAGCACCACTGAAGAGACATCAGATATTGATAAAAGGAAAAGAGAGAAAGGAAATGACAGTAACGATGAGGAGGAACTTTTTAGAAGAAGTAAAAAAATTACCAGAACCCCGACAAAAACACAAGCAAAAAAGGATGACAAAATTGATAAGATACTAAACATGCTACAACAACTAACAATAGACGTAAATCAAATTAGAATTGACCAGATTAAATATAAAGAAGAAATAGATGGACTGAAGAAAGAAAATGAACAAGTAAAGAAAGAAAATAAGATAATAAGAGAGGAGAACAGCGAGATTAAAAAGCAGATACAGCAAATGAATGAGAAATTTGAACACTCAGAGAAGGAGAAGAGAAGGGAAAACATAGTAGTCCATGGTTTAGACCTGAATGCATCTAACCAGGATGAGTTAAATAAGGAGATGAACAACTTCCTTAAAAGAGAACTTGATGTTGAGACTAAAACCAAGATAACATATAAAATGGGACAAAAATTATACCTAGTGAAATTAGAAAATTATGAAGATAAAATAGAAATAATGAAGAATAAGAAGAAATTAGCAAGCAACATAAGGGAGAAGATATACATAAATAACGATCTAACAAAGCAAGAAAGAGATATAGAGAAAATAATAAGACAGAGGGCACAGGATGAAAGGAAACAAGGAAAAGGGGTCAAGAGTGGGTACCAGAAACTAATAATAAATGGAATATTATGGAAGTGGGATAAGGAAAAAGAGATGCTAGTACAAGTGGATGACAAGATACATCAGGCAAAAAGAGACACAAAAAACTATTAAACAAAGAGGACGGACACCTGATGACGAACGCGGCAAAGAATACGGTCAAGAGTAGCAACACAATAGAAAATGGAAGTAAGAAGAAGAAGACGAGAAAAGATAAAGAAGAAGAGGATACTAAAGAAAAAATTTGGAAAATAGGTACATGGAACATTAGGAGTTTGACAGGAAAAGAAAAAGAACTGGAAGAAGAATTCGAGAAAGCAGGGCTGGATGTACTAGGAATAACAGAAACCAAAAAGAAAGGAATTGGAGAAATAGAAATGGATAACGGGCATATATTACTATATAGTGGTGTCGACACTAGGCAAAGAGCAAAAGAGGGAGTTGGCTGCATAATAAGGAAAGAGAAAGCCAAATATATCAACAATTGGTTAGGAATATCGGAAAGAATACTAAAAATAGACATAAATACAGACATGAATGTGAAAACAACAATAATAGTGGTATACGGACCCAATGAGGACGATACAGTGGACAGGAAAGATGCCTTTTGGGAAGCACTCGCAGAAACAATCGAAAATGAAAAAGGAAAGATAGTGATACTAGGAGACTTAAATGCAAGAGTAGGTAAAAGAAACGAAGAATCAGGAGATGTTGTGGGAAGATTTGGAGAAAACTGTATAAATAGTAATGGAAGAAGATTAATAGACTTCTGCATATTGAACAATCTAATAGTTACCAATACATTCTTTGAACATAAAGAAATACACAAGTTTACAAGAGAGGTAGCCAGCAGAAATGAAAGATCAATAATAGATTACGTGATAATAAACAGGAAATATAGGAAAGAGATACTAAATACAAGGGTAAAAAGGGAACATGAAATCTACTCAGATCACTATCTAGTCGTAGCTAAAATAATGATGCAGAGAATAAATCAAAAGAGAGCAAACCGAAAGATAGAAAAGAAAGGTAAATGTATAGAAAAAATCAAAACATGCAAACTGAAAGAAACGGATATTGCGAAGAAATATAAAGATTGTGTCGAAAATGAGATTGATAAAATTGAGGAGGCAATAGACGGATTAAACGTAGAAGAGACATGGTTAATTTTTAAAAAAATGTTAATTAGAATAGCTAAGCAGGTGTGTGGAGTAGTAAAAAGCGGTGGAAATAAGAAACTGACACGATGGTGGAATGAAGACATGAAAACAGAAATAAAAATCAAGAAAGAGAGATGGAAGGAGTATTTAAGAAATCGGAACAATGACAAATACAATAGCTATAAGGAACAAGGAACCAAAGTTAAGGTGATGGTGAAAATAGCAAAACAACAAGCATGGGAAGAATTTGGAAGTAAATTAGAGAGGGACCACCTAGGAAACCAAAAGTTGTTCTATAGAATATTAAAAACCCTTAGACACGGGAAAAAGCAGGGGACAGAATACATTAAAAACAAGGATGGGAAATTATTAGCTGAAGATGAAGAAATCATAAAAAGATGGAAAGAGTATTTTGAAGGATTACTAAGGACAGATGTGAGAAATAACCCAGAAATTGATAGGGAGCAAAGAAACATCGTAATAACGGAACAAGATGAAGACATAACAAAAGACGAGATGATGGAAGCCTTGAAAAGGTTAAAGAGAGGCAAAGCAGCAGGACACGATGGAATAGTGGCAGAGATGGTAAAGAACCTAGGAACAAAAGCCCTGAAAGTACTCCTAAAACTAATTAACAAAATCTGGAAAGAACAACAAATACCACAAGATTGGGAAATTGGAGTAATAATGCCAATACACAAGAAAGGGGATAAACGTGAGTGCACTAACTATAGGGGAATCACCTTGCTATGTGGAATAGCCAAAATCTATGAAGGTATATTAGCTAAACGACTAGAAAGAACAGTGGAAAACCAACTAGAAGAAGCACAAAGCGGTTTTAGAAAAGGGAGAGGAGCGCAGGATCACATATTCGTGGTGAAACAACTGATCGAGAAACAGGGTAATAGCAATATATATGTGGCCTTTATAGATATAAAGAAAGCGTTCGATAGTGTGCCACGTCATCGTGTATGGAATAGCCTAAGTAGAAGAGGGGTTAGCGATAAACTTATAGAAGCCATTAAATCAATGTACAGCAACACAAGAAATTATGTAAGAACGAGAAGTACAAGATCAGAAGAATTCATAACGACAGAGGGACTGAGACAGGGAGGTGTACTGAGCCCGATATTATTTAACGTAATAATGGACGACGTTATGAAAGAAGTGAAACCGGATGTAAAGAAACTGAAGGTGGGTTACAGGAATATGATGCCAGTAGAAATAGATGTGAGTGCCTTTGCTGACGATCTTGTAATGTATGCGAAAAATAAGGAGAACCTGCAGCATAATCTAGATGTATGGACTAAAGCCTTAAGAGACAGAAACCTGGAAATAAACACAGAAAAAACAAAAGTGATGGTAATAGGAAAGACGGATGAAGAAATCAAGGTAAATCTGGATGGCAAGGTGTTAGAACAAGTAGACTCATTTAAGTATCTAGGAATTAAAATACAGAAATCGGGTAATATGGAGACCGAACTAAACGACAGATTGGAAACAGCCACAAAATTGTACTACGCTCTAAATCATGCGTTCATATGGAAAAAAGAAATCTCAAGGAAGACCAAATGCACAGTGTACAAAGCTATATTTAAACCGATACTACTATATGGTAGTGAGAGCTGGACAATAACGAAAAGAATGGAAAACAAAATACAGGCAATAGAAATGAAGTTCTTAAGAGGTATAAGAGGAGTAACAAAGAGAGATAGATTAAATAATAGTAAAATAAGAGAAGAACTGGGATTAAAGCCACTAAAAGCAGATATAATTTGTAGAAAATTAAGATGGTTCGGACATATGGTAAGAATGGGAGAGGAGAGAATAGTTAGAAAGGTGTGGCTGGCCAGAACACAACAGAAAAGATCAAGAGGAAGACCGAAAAGATCGTGGGATAGACAAATGATACAAATACTAGGAGATAAGGGAATAACAGGGAATGAAGGGCTCAGACTAGCACGTAACAAGAAAGAATGGGCAAGGAGAATACATAGGGAAATATAAGTACCTAGTGAAATATAGACCTGCTGAAAAGTGGAAATGGACTAGATTTACAGATTGAACCATAAAGTTAGACTGGAATAGATATGTAGATAATCATTTTAGTAAATGTTAATGTATATATAAAGCACCTTAACACCTAACGGTATGTAAGGTTAAGATAATAATAATAATAATAATAATCTATTTCCCACTTAACGCAAATATAAACAAAATTTTATTTTTTTAAGGTGCTCACCCTGTATATCTTTGTATGAAATTGTACCGGTTTCATTCCAGGTATATATATATATATATATATATATATATATAATATATATATAATATGTATGCAAAATATCGTCTTCCTCCGACAAATACTTTTTGAGCTATACTGCCAACAGACGACAGACAGACAGACGGAATTGAGAAAACCTGTTTTTTGTCATCTAGGCACCCTGAAACGTGAAGATCTGAAGAAATCCCGGAAGGTGATTTTTTCGCGATTACAATACTTCCTTCGTCTTTTAGATGAGGGAAGTCAAAACAGTTTAAGATTCTTTATTTCAAGGGAAAACAAGCAAACGCTATTATACT
>CALNHX010013776.1:0-10957 GCA_940337035.1 Agriotes lineatus
GCTCATCTTTAAGCTCCATACCGTTTATGTCACTAAGTACGCCGATTGTTATATATCGCACTCTCTTCGACTCGCAAATTTTGTAGAAGACATACCGCGCCGCGCTTTCTTCGCGAAAACATTGGATGTTGGGTATACAAATAGAGTTTGTTCTGCATAAAACTTAAGGTAGAGTTCGCTTCCACATAAATAGTGATATTTCTGGTTAAGAATAAAATAAATAGAAAAGGTTGATGTCTTTTTGAGTATGATTACGTCTTTAAGTCATGCATTATCTTTACTAACTTTACTGCCATATCATATAATGAAAAATATTATATTTTGTTAAGAAAAATAGCCGCCCCCTAAAAACGGCCGCCCGGTGCGGCCGCACGCTCGCACCTGCTTAACGACGGCCCTGGTTGTCATACTAATGCCCAGGGATGCCTCAATCTCACAATAGGTCACATGACGATTTTGCAGTATCAGTTCGCACATAGCATCAAAGTTTTCTGGCACAACGACCGATTTTGGACGATCTTTAAATTCGTCCATCAGCAAAGTAGGGCCACGATTGAATTCACTAAGCCATCGATATATTGTGGTCTTAGATGGTGCTTATCACCAAAAGTCACATAAGTTGATCGAAACACTGTTGTTGAGATAATCTACGTTGAAAATTGTAAAAAATCATCGCACGATAATGTTCACGATTCAAATCAATTTTTTGGCTGAGATAAACTTTTTAAGTCACTGATAACAATACAAATAGCGTCTGTATGACGCAATGTTCTGAGTACGTATACTGTCAAAAATGTCAAACTTTACGATGGCGCAGTCGGATCACACCTAGCAACACCAGTGTTGCCAATTCTCAATAGATACGTAGCAACCCTCGTATTCTTACGTGTGGAATGAAGTGCTCTGAACTTTACTTTACTTTTTACTGATCGTGATAAATGCAAAGCAATATTAAACATATGTGTTTTTCTTTACAGATTTCATCATCTCCAGTACATAAAAATGCAGATTCCAGTCAGTTTAGTCACTCTCTTCTTCTTCTTTCAAACTGGAAACTGTGAGCTCTATACTGCACTTGTAGATTTGAAGGAGGTTCTGCAAACAGAAACCGTGTTACTGGAGACTTTGGATAAGTACATTCAAGCAGAACACCAAAAATTAGATTTATTGCAAAGGTATCTGTGAATGACATTAAAAATAATTCGAATAGGAAATATTTATGCAAAGTTTTGCAGATATGTTGAAGTATATAAAACCCAACATGATAAATCATCTGAAGATGTAGAAACTTACATATCCAATCCCATAAATGCCTATTTGCTAGTGAAGCGATTAACAGCTGATTGGAGGCAAGTTGAATCGCTGATGGACATGAATATTGGTCAAGGTATTTATTTTCCATTTTCTTCTTAGTTGTTCATATAATGGTTGAGTTTCAATTAATCAGTTATGCATTTCAGATTTCCTCAAAAATATATCGTCATACAGAGAATATTTAAAGTTTCCAACAGATGAAGATTTAAATGGAGCTGCAGTAGCTCTTACTCGATTACAGGATACTTACAAACTAGATACTGCTTCATTAGCACGAGGAGAACTAAATGGTGTAAAATACAGTTCTGAGCTTACTGCTGCAGATTGTTTTGAGTTGGGGCGACAATCATATAATAACGGTGACTTTTACCATACACAACTGTGGATGCGAGAAGCTGATGCTAGATTACGTGAAGTTAATGAAACAATTGAAAAGAGCGATATCTTGGAATATCTTGCATTTTCAACATATAAGCAAGGTTAATATTTGTTATATTTTTGAAGCAATAGTGAATTGAAATTTGCGAATTTTCTTACAAATATATGTTTTAGGAAACATACCTTTAGCTTTAGACCTCACAAATAAATTGTTGGAAATATTTCCTGCTCATCCAAGAGCATTAGGGAATAAAATCTACTATGAGGATGAAATTCAACGAAATAACATTGTGAAGAGGAAAGGAGATGATGAATCTTCAGACATTGTTGTAAATGATCAGGTAGTTTATTCAGCACACATTGTGTATTGCATTTGTTTCTTAATGGTGTTATATGTTATTTTAGCCTGTTTATTCATCACTTGAAATACCAGAAAGGGCATTATATGAACAACTCTGCAGAGGGGAAGTTACAACACCTATTGAAGTCAGTTCTCAACTAAAATGTCGATACGTAAACAACAATAATCCTTACTTATTTATTGCACCATTTAAATTAGAAGAAGCTTTTCCTAAGCCCAAGATAGTGATATTCCATGATGTAATGTCAGATAATGAAATTGAAACTGTTAAAAGATTGGCACAGCCTCGGGTAAGAATTTATGTAAAATGGTTTTTGAGATTCTTATAATTGTAATTCCAGTTTAAAAGAGCTACTGTTCAAAATTATAAAACAGGAGAATTGGAAACTGCTCAGTATAGGATAAGTAAATCTGCCTGGTTAAAAGATCATGAACATAAACACATAAATGACATATGCCAAAGAGTTAGTGATATGACAGGGTTAACTGTAAAAACCGCTGAAGAGCTGCAAGTTGTCAATTATGGTATTGGTGGACATTATGAACCGCATTTTGATTTTGCTAGGGTAAAATATTGAAACTAATAGATAATGTAACCACTGCAAGATTAATATTAATATTTTGTAGAAAGAAGAAACAAATGCATTTAAGAGTTTAGGAACTGGCAATCGCATTGCAACTGTATTATTTTATGTAAGTTGGGGCATATATTAATTGAAAACATTTTAAAATATAGCACTTTAAACTTTATACAGATGAGTGATGTACCTCAGGGTGGCGCAACAGTATTTCCTAACATCAAAACAGCATTATGGCCAAAGAAAGGTACAGCTGCATTTTGGTATAATTTATATCCCAGTGGAGAAGGTGATTACAGTACAAGACATGCCGCTTGTCCAGTACTTGCTGGCTCAAAATGGGGTACGTATGCATATATAGAACAGACACTGAATAAATTGAACTCTTTATTCTGCATAATTATAGTACTTATAGTTTACTTTATTGACGTTTTGAGATTTCAGATATTGTAATTCTACACATTTGTTCTCAATATTTAAATAAATATATTCATACAAAAATATCAGTTTTCAGTACTAGGCAGCGTACATACATCAAACATCAAACAAGTAGAGACACTCATGCCAAATGTTGAAACCTGTCTAGAGTGCCTGGGACAGTGCTTTGGGGGGTATTTCTAAGCTTGACCATTAGATGGCAGCACAAAGTTCTACCAGTCAGCACCAGGTACTGGCTCTGCTACCAATCATGATGTGTTCAGAGCCAGTGTATATAGGAGAGTACCAACATTCTTTGATGCGTGAAAATGTCGCCATCGCCGCCATTTTTGTTCCCATCAGCTATAACTGATTGAGTTATGTCTAAAATTTGACGTAAAATTGGCAAGACTGTAAGTCTCTGTCAAATTCGAGGTTAGCAGGTTATGTTTTGCGTCAGTTTGTGTCAAAACTGACGCAAAACCTAACCTTCTAACCTGGAATTTGACATAGACTTACAGTCTTGCCAATTTTAATTAAAGTTTTGGATTGCCAACAAATGTCACGTTGACGGAATTGTGCTACAAACCTCAAAGTGACGCATATGTCAGAGGAATAAACATGGCGGACGTGGCGGTACTCTCCTATATACACTGGCTCTGGATGTGTTTAAGTAGTGGCGCCATCTGTTAGTATAATTGGAAAGTACACTCCAGGAGCCGTTCAAGGTCATCCAAATCGGAATTTTGACATCAAAGGAACTGACAGAGAGTGTCTCTACTTGTTTGATTAATGTACGCTGTACTAGGTTAATACGTAATTGTGTATGATGTGTGTATACTAAATGTGTAATAATTGATTAACTGCTTTTGTTGAACTATCGAGGAAAATGTTTTATCATTGTATCGGCAATTCCACTTTGTAAATTAATAATACCAAAATATCAGTATAAAGTATTTACTGATCTTTTGAGTTTTCTAGTGTTCTTCTCAAAATTTTTCTTACTCTTGGGTTTGTTATTCCAAACAAAATAATTAAATGCTTGTTTTAATTGATGTATATATTTTTTTACTATTTTTTTACATATCTTACGTTATATGAGCTCTCAACAGGAAATTTTATAGATTACTCACAATTTGGGAAATTTGCTTGTGCTTTTAAGTTGTACTTGTGTATTTTTTATCATTATTACAGTTGCAGCTATTGTGTTATAAAGAAGGGTAATAACTATTAATGCTTAGGGATGTTCGATACACTGAAAAAGACCGGTACAATCATATCGTATGGTATCGACAGCGTAGATATATCAAACAAGTAGAGACACTCATGCCAAATGTTGAAACCTGTCCAGAGTGCCTGAGACAGTAACTCGGGGGGTATTTCTAAGCTTGACTATCAGATGGCAGCACAAAATTCTACCAATCAGAGCCAGTTACTAGCTCTGCTACCAATCATATGTGATAAAGTAGTGGCGCCATCTGTTGGTTCCATCGTAAAGTACCCCCCCCCCCCCAGGAGCCATTCAAGGTCATCAAAATCGGTTTTTTGACATCAAAGGAATCGACAGTGAGTGTCTCTACTTATTTGATTTATGTACGCTGGTATCGATTTAAAAGTATCGGTTCGGGGCAGTATCGTATACAAAAGTACCAGTACACATTCGATCCAGGATATTTTCTAAGTTTATATGTAGAAATTTTTGAGTCCTAATATAACAATAATAGTGACAGTAACAATCAAGAAATCAACAATAAATGATTACAAAATCAGTATTAGAAATACATTTATTAAGTACAGCTCCCGCGTCGTAACCTTAGAAATTTCACGCAGCCTGCTCTCGGGTGCAATCGCATCATATCGTGCACTTCGGCTGCTTCCAAGATCACTATTCGCTGGTGCGTCACTGCTGTACATTCACCTTAAAAAGCTGACACCAAATAAGTGAACACTTGACCCTTGCGTCTTTAAACTCTACTATTTTTATATAGGCTTGTTTCCTTCAAATAATGTTGGTTCTCTTGTTTTATTTGCAAGGACTATTTTAGATTAAATTATTTATAAAGTATATTAAAAATAAGCGCTTTCGAACATATTTACTTTTAACTCGGAGTGTACGCTTACCCCTACACTGTAGTGTATTCATGCACGAAGTGAAACTTTGTCTAAGGTTACGATACGGGTGCTGTAGTTTAGTAACTTTTGTAAACGCTTAAAAACCTAAAAAAAGTAATACGAAACTAATAACTGAAACGTATTCATATTTTCCTACAAAGTTTAGTTTCATAAACAGCATTTTCAATATAAACACTATAATTGTATAAAACAGCATGTTATAAATATTTAAGCTGAATAATGAATTTTTTATTGGATATTTAACCATTATTTTAAAATTTGTTGGGATACATGACAACTCCAGTCTGCCAAAATTAGTCATTCTTCTTAGAATTTATCAATTACGATTTTGCTGTACTAGACGAAACCCGAACTGTAGTACGTACACATGTTAAATTGGAAGATTTTAGCTCTTTTATTCTCGAGTTTGTAGAAGCTAAAAATCACTTATTGAAAATTATCAATGTTCAACCATATCCTCCATACTTCCATAGAATATGAAATATAAATATTAAACAACCTCATTGAGATTGTTATATTAATTTTTGTTAAAAAAAAAATTAAGGGTCAAAAGATGAGCTATTGGAACCCAGGCGGCAAAAACCTTGAATTGGTCCTGACGATACTGACCAAAAATAAATCGTATTGTATTTTATGGCTTATTGAAATATCGGTACAAAATATTGAGTATTGGAAGACAAAGTACCGGTACTTCAATATATCGGATGGTACCGCACATCCCTATTAATGCTTGAACTTCATTATTACAAGTTTTTAAATTAAACCTTAACTTACTGCTATTCATGTCATTTTGGATAGTTTTAGAACTTGTTTGTCATTTTCAGTATAATTGATTTGAACAGTAATTCAGAAAAAAATTATCAAATAAGTAAAATGCCTTATAAATCATTTATAATATTTAATAATCGGTAAATTTTGTTATTCATCTAGTTTACAATATTTTTATATCAAATTGAAACGAATTGCCATACACGTTACACAATCCCTATAAATTTTACTGTTTATACAGGGTGTCCCAAAATGTACCGGCAATATTTCTAGGATAAATTCAGGAAGTTATTTAAAGTCGAAAATTATAGATAATTTTTTAAGAAGAAATGTACAAAATTATCTCCATTGTATTAGATACACAAATCTGTACATCGTCGAAGAGATTGCTACGTTCTTAATATGGTTTTTGGGTTATTCATCTACTGATTGTGATAATGACAAGGTGATTTGTGTAGCACCAATATCAATCAAACTTTACAGAAGAGTATTAGAGAGAAGACTAAGAACACAAACCACAGTTAAATTAGAAGACAAGCAAGGATTTAGAAAAAGTAAGCAAGCCACAGATCGCATAAGTGTTACACGCAAATTAAAAGTAGCATTTGGCAACGTCAACAGAACAAACATTTGGAATGCACTAAGGAAATTACAAGTTGACTCAAAATTATCAACGCTATCAAGAGTATATAAATGAAAGTATAAGAGGAGTAATACAAATAAATGGTATAAAATCGGAAGAATTCAATACAGGCAGAGAAGTAAAACAAAGAGACTCCCTGAGTCTGCTATTAGTTATAATGTGCTTAGACAGAATCATGTAAAACTCCAAAAACAGAAATAGGTTTTAAAAATCTACAACTCTTCCAAATAAAATCACTAATATATGCAGATGGCATGGTTCTAACAGCAGACATTTCAGGGAAAATACAAAAACTAAAACATCTGGACAGAAGATACTAATAAAATGGAACTCACGATAAATGCACTAGATACAAAAATCATGATAATAAATGAAATTAGTGGAAGGGAAATTCTACAGAAATTCTCAACATATAATTATTTAGGAACAATTATAAATAATACACAATTTGTTGAAAACCCCTAACCACACAAATATAACGAGACTTTCACTGGCGATTTTCTGAAGAGCATATCTTTAGCCATTTGTTGGTTTAGTCGCCCTCAAGGCTGCTGAAGATGGCAGCTTAGCTGCCGAAATACGCATGTAGCAGTTGTTAAGTATTTGTGTGCCTAGCAGGAGTTTTTAAAGAATTGTGTCTGATTTAAACAACAGGTTCCAGCAGTGTTTTAATCAAAAATAATGATGGAAAAATTGATTTGAAAATTGTAAATAAAATTTGAAAGGCTAATAACGTTGTTTATGTTATAAATAAAATAATATTAAATAAGCAGAAATAAACAAAATCACAAAAAATACCACACAGCTGCGATATTGCAGCAATTCCGTTGCATAAGAAAAAACCCACCACCTCAGAAGTGAAATTCATCAGGAAGTTACTAAAAGTAACAGATTGAGATAGATTCAGAAGCGAAGATCTATATAAAGACTTAAAACAACAACCGATAGCAGACTTCTTCTTTCTTCTCTTTATGCCAGTTACGGCGTCGGATCTTGGTTTAGTTGATTCCTTTCCACACATTTCTTCTATTCTGTTCTATTTTTTGCTAGTTCTCTCATTTCATGTTTTTGTCCCTCCTGTTAGCATCCAGTTCTTCAATTTGTTTAATCCATCTTCCGCGTTCTTCCTCTTCTTTTGTTTTTTCCACTTTTTCCCATTTCTATTATTCTTTGACAAGACTTTCTGTATTTATCCTAATAATATGTCCATACTATTTCAGTTCTCTTTTTTTCGATCTTATTTAGTATTATTCCCTCTTGTTTCAGCTTCTATCTTATTTGTTCATTTCTTACTCTATTTCATTTGGTTTTCCCACTAAACTGTGTTTATTTTACTTTAATAGTGTTTGCTTGTTACCCATGTATCACAGGCATACAGAGATGTTGGTATTCTATTTGGCTATATACTCTTCTTTTTCCCAATAGTGCGTTGTCACCTCCATGTCTATTTCTTGATCCTCTGTTATTATTCGACCTCACTTTCTTTCTGCGAGTCCAGTTTGTCCTGATTGTTCTCTCAGATTCCTTTATTACACTAAACAGTGACATAGTGGCTTAAACACCCGTTTTAATATTTTTAACACCTTTGTTCACTTTATGCTTCCAGCGTTAACCTAAATCTGTTTAATTGGGTTTACATTGGTTTGCACACATCACAAGAATGAGCAGCAAATCTAGAACAAAGCAGTATTTATCGGCTAAGTACTGAAGGAGAAATAAAGTAGGAAAACCAACAAAGATGCTAATCAATATACTAAAAGAAACAGGAAACTCGTGTGGGAAGACATTAAAAGATCTGAAGAAACCAGCAAGCGGAAGAAAAAGGTGGAGGAGATGGATAGAAGAACATTACCCGACGCTATGGAATACGAATACGGAATACGACGAAGAAGAAGAAAATATATTTTCGTTATTTTATTTACAAAAAATGTTTGAGTTAAAGAAAGAGAAATAGAGAAAACCTCAATGTTCGTCAGTTGGGACGTGAAGCAAACACGCCGAGAGCAGTCTTCTAAACATCCGGCGAGCCAACCTATGTCGCGAGCATTCCACAGTATAAAAATAAAAATATCTCCAGTTTAGTCGAGTATTGGCGAGGGTGTTTTCTTCACTTTGCTTTTCTCTCTTCTAAAGGACGCCAACAAACTAATTATTTTACTATTGCAGGCTTCTTCTGTTTCTCCTATGAAAGAAGCGATTTCCTTCCACGCATCTTCTTTTAGGTCTTTTGGTAATAGTTGTGGTCTTTGGGATTCCACAAAACAGTCTGATTTTTGTAAATTTCAATCAACTGCAACGTACTTTCCTCCGTCCAGTTCATCGTACTCGCAAGAAATGGCTCGTTGCCGTGTACAACTTAGCTAAACGGACAAAACGACGTCCCAACTAGAACTGAAAATCCCTTTGTGTTCGTTCCGAAAACCAACTCTCGACGGATCGCAGCGAGCAACTCACAAACCTGTTGTAACAAGTTTGTTTGGTGCTCAAGACCCCGTCTCAACTGCATGAATTTGGTACATTACATGTTACATTACAGGCTCGGCTCAGGTAACCTTTAGATTAGGCAACTGTCTATCTGTGATTAGCTTACACTCTGCAACGATTGCTTCCCGCAAAGGGTCAATATTTGGGTGGCGTTTTCTATAAATTTAGTTTTTCAGATGACCCCACAAAAAGAAGTTGCACGGTGCCAAATCAGGAGATCTTTGTGGCCAGTTGATACTGCCAGCACGACCAATCCAGCAATTAGGAAAGTTATTACTTAGATATTCCCTCACATTCAAACCATAATGCACTGGACAGCCATCATACTGAAACCAAATCTCCTAATTTTCACGTGCAACTTCTCCTAATGTAGGGCCAATCTGATTGATTAAAAGTTCTAAATAAGAATCCGAATTTAAATTTCCAACTATTTCAAACGGTTCAATAATGTTATTGTTGAAAATACCAGCTCAAATATTAATTTTCTGCGGAAACTGCGTTCTTGTTTCAAGAGCTATCCGAGGGTTTTCTTGGGCCCCATCAACTAAGAATATCTCTAGATGGCACTGAGGTTTGTAGGGATGATAACCACACTTCTTCAGAACTTTATGCACCAACTGTGTTGACACTTTGCATTCTCGAACAATACATCTTATGCTGGTTGTGTGATCAGCATTTATCAACCCCAAAACTCTTTCTTCCAGCTCATCGTTGGTTCTTTTATTTTGTTTGCCTGTAATCTTAATGTCTCAATGGTTATTTGTTTAAACTGCATAATTAAAACTACCTTTTGAATTATTACCTGCTGCTACACTTGCTGTAGTTTCACCTTTTTTTGCAATCTTGTGAATTGTTGATACAGATGGAATAGGTCGATTATTAAATTTAACTGAGAATAAATCACGAACTGTGCGTAAACTGATGCCACTGTAAAATGTTTTAATAATAAATACCCTCTCTTTATTAGAATATTCACTTATAATACCATGAGTAATCAAAGTTATGTCGAATATTTTTGCTGTGGTATCACGAATATCCATTACGCTTAGGTCCGATTAGGACGAGTGCGCTAGCACAAGTCCTAATCCCAAGCGCAGTGGACATGAGTAGTGATACCACCGCAAAAATACTCTACTTTGACTAAGAATGGCATTTGAGGGACTATTCAATGAATCAAACTACTTTTTCAACTTAGTTTTCAGTAAATCTAGCAACAATTACGCAATTTCTGTAGTAACAGAACACTAATATTGACTTTTTCTAATAAAAATCGCATTTGTTTAAAATAGTCATTTGAATACCTTATAGGAAGATATATCCACTGATATTTTTTGGATTGGTCAAGAAACGTCAAAATTCTGGATTTTCATTGGTTACTTTTTGACAGCTGACAGGTGAATAACATCAATTTTGGCATAAACAAATTTGATCATAGCTGCACTGTTTTTTGTGAATAAAATTCAAAATATTTATTACAGTTTTTAGGCTATTTTTATTTTAAACAAGCAACAAATTCAAGTAAATTAAGCACATTTTTTTTTGTTTTGATTTTTACCACTATCAATCCTATCAATTCAAGCGGTAAGACGGAATCTGCATATATACGACTTTCCATGGTATTTCCTTATATTCGCACTTTAAATGAAACACTCGGTATCTATGATGAGCCATTAAATATTAGACCTGCAATGTGGTATGAACATGATGGGACACTAGTACATCAATGTCTTCATGTAAGACCTTGATTTACCACACATTTATTAGAAAGATGGATTGGAGTAGGGGGACCTCTGATATGACCACCACGTTCGCTGGTCCTGACTCCACTATGATTTTTATCTTTGAGGTCATATGCAACAGATTGTTTATGCAACTGAAGTA
>CALNHX010013777.1:0-10932 GCA_940337035.1 Agriotes lineatus
GTAAGTGAGTGAGTCAGGACTTTCAGTTTATATTGTTATAAGAGATACGGAAAAAAGTTTCATATGAAAGTCACTGTTTTCGATGAGACCAATTTAAAACTGGTGTCGAATAAGAATTCAAGATGGCTGTTTTTGAGGTACTCCTATCAATTTCCTTAAGTTAAATGGGAGTCATATTGAATGTTTAGGTTACTGAATAGAATTTTTTATTCTCTTTCGACGATGTAAGATAACGTATGATTGAATAAAAATACCAGTAAAATTAATTGTTTTACATTTTAATCAAGTAGGCTTACATGGATCAAAACCAAAAACAAACTAAATTTATTTAAAAATCAAAACGTAATCCTGATAATCACATGAAATGATCAAAATGGCCATTGTTAGCCAAACATAGTTGACACCATTTAACGACACGACGGGTTACTTTACGCAAACTTTGTTTTTGTTTTTCATCATAGCTACTTACCTACTTGATTATACATTTAAAAAGTAATGTCACGATGTTTTTTGTGGTTCAAGTACTTAGTACTAAATTAACATGTTACTAACTATTATAGAAATTACATATAAAGCTTTTCTAAAATAAATTTCACCTAATTTTGTTTGGATCCATCTAATTTCTCGACTTGATTAAAATGTAAAAAGAATTAATTTTACTGGAATTTTTTATTCAATCATATGTTATCTTACATCGTTGAAATTCTATTCAGTAATCTAAAAATCCAATATGACTCCCATTTAAATTAAGGAAGTTGATACAAGTATCTCAAAATCAGCCATCTTGAATTTTTATTCGACACCAATTTTAAATTGGTCTCATCGAAAATAGTGACTTTCATATGAAACTTTTTTTCGTATCTTTTATACTTACGAAGATATTTGCCTTACAAGAAAATGACAGTTTTTAGTTTTTTTAATAACTTCTGACTGGTTCGACATTTTGAACTTTTTCAAACAGATTTTAAATCAGCATATAAAACTGCAAAACATTGCCCATTTAACCAAATCTCTATCTTCAATGATAAGAAAGTTACCCATAAAATCCCACACGATGTGGGACACACTGTATACTCTCGGCATATGCATCGCTTAGTATGCCATATGTTCTCACACATTTTTTTTAATAAGAGATTTCAGATGTTTCCTCCAATGAAATTGTTTACTTCTCACCACATCAACAACTACCACGATAAAAAGTTAAGAACTATAGATAATTTTTTATTGTTTCTTAACAGTTTAGTATGAAAATGTTACATAATTATTCAGGACTTCTAATTCTTAAAGCAAAGTTTTCTAAAATTGACTCTCATGTCACTCCTTAAATTTTCTATAAAATTGTTGGTGGCTATATTATAAAATTTTAGCCGTCTTCTTAGGAAATGTGTCACTTTTTTGGATTTCGCGAGTTCTTTTGCCATGAGAACAGATTGCTTGCCACACTCAATATTTTTGAGGAATGTTTGCTAGTTTTTCAGCTACATTTCCCTTATTGTTTGCGATATAATAGTTTAAAATTTATTTTGCAGAAAGTTTCACCATGTAGAACCTCACAGACATTTATTAAGAAAATGTATATAGTGTAATGAACCTTCAGGTATAGTTATATTAAACTGGTTTTAAATTAAAATTGCCCTTTTCTATATGGAATGTCAATAATTCTTATTCGAGATAGCTCTTGAAAATCAGGGGTTAATTCCTTTATCTAGTTAACTGATTTCTGAAAAATTGATGTTTCTAATATTTTTAATCTCATTTTCGTAAGTCACAATAACTTATGTCAACCAAATGTCAAAATAGATTTGAAATTCAAATGACAAATACCCGATCATTACAATAGTACACAACGATATTTAAAAAAGTAAGCAATTCTTTCATAAATAGTTCACCTTTTTATTGTCTTTATTTCGTTTTCTAGTTAATACTTGGTCCGCACAACATTCCGGATGCCAACCAAACTGCTCTTCTCTGCCGTCTACTCGACTCTTTCAAGCACCTTCCCGCAATACATGGTCCACGAACAGACAAGACGTCCTAATCGTCCAACATCAGCAGCTTCACCTTTTCCACAGAACGCAGCCAACAGACCAAACTTGCAGACAGCTACCACTACATTCAACAACCTCCTGGAATGTGCCTCTTTTACCCTGGTGATCCTGAAGTGTCCTTTAGCACCAAACAGTTTGACGTAATCCAATTTGATTAATGTATTCTGTCAAATGGACTTTTCCAATAAAATTTACTCATCATTATTCTCCAATGATTCACTTTTGTAGAGTACTTCTGCTGTCCATTAGTTTTTACCACATACTTGCAATCATCATTAGTTTATGTCTTTACCTATTCTTGTTTATTTTAAATTTCCATTTTATTTCACTTCGTCGATTTTAATTACTCCCCTTTTTATTATTCAAAACATTTTTATAATAAAAACAAGGTTATTTTCAATATTTTAATTACACCAACATTTTTGCTACATTTTTTAAGTTTGTTATTTTCAATAATTAAAACAAAATTACCTAACGATATCATATCTCTTTTTATACACTCTAGTCTTAATATATTTGATTTAAACCTACTAAATTTCTATTTTATTTCAATTAAGTATTTTTCATTCGTTTCAAACTGCAATTTTTAAATTATTATTTTATTTTCGAATCCATCTGTTTTTCAAATAGTTATTTTCCATTCAATTATAAATTCTCTTTCACTTTATAATTATACATAATATCCATTCACATTCCCACCTTATACCTGAATAGATCCAAATTATTTTCAACCATTTTAAGCCCTTAATCTTTTCTAAATTTGATTCTAACACTCATATAGGGGTGTATCATTACAATAGAATATCATTGCTTTAATTTTGTATATTTTTCGGATTCCAAGACTAGTAAATCGGCTTTGTGACAAATTTGGATTTTATTTGTGTTGTCAAATGTGTTTTACGTAGCTACAACTCTGTACCTCCCTATTTGTGTCAAGCACAAATTACTGTTAGTCAGGGTCACATATGATTTCTATTCACAATAAACAACCAAAATCCTTGTGCAGAATAATAGAAACACCTCAAGAAATATATATATTACATTGCATTCCTGCTTTCTAAAGCAAATAATCATTATTTATTGTTTTTTCAGCGTAGGCTATAATTAGCAAGGGAATGTCACTAATTACTCGAAAATATCATATGAGAATTCAAGACCTAGTTAGTCTGAAAAAATTCGTTGAGCAGAATCTATCGTCAACAATATGAAGGTGTTTTTGTGTTTGGTGTGTTTGGTAGTGATCTTTCATAACATTAGCGCTACACCTGCGAACGGTACCTATTTGATATTATCTATATAAATATATAATTTATTCCATAACGTGTGCAACATATTATAGTTTATTTATAACTAGCTTCAGTAAAATTTTATTATTGTAGAATCTTGGTGCAAACTTAAAAACTTAAGTTCGACTAATTGGATTCCCAAAAAGTTGCATAATATACAGAGTGGAACCAAATCCTTGCATTGTTTTAGTCACAGCAGATTCCTATGAAACCAAGTTGTAAAAAACAGAAAATTATGGGACAAGTGGTTGAAATAAAATTTCATCGTTGAGAGTGGTTTTTTTTAAC
This sequence comes from Agriotes lineatus, assembly GCA_940337035.1. Taxonomy (NCBI): domain Eukaryota; kingdom Metazoa; phylum Arthropoda; class Insecta; order Coleoptera; family Elateridae; genus Agriotes; species Agriotes lineatus. The sequence goes on from CALNHX010013777.1 coordinate 3,623, forward strand.
GAGCGAAGCGAGTTGAAAAAAGTAACTCGAGACGTTGAAATTTTATCAGCCACGAGTTGCATATACTATTTTGCTACGAATTTTTAAACATTTTAACAAATTAATGCACTATAGAAAAAATTAAACATTAAGTGACATTTCTCTTGTCAACAATTGAATGTCAAACAGTTTGATATCCCGGTAGTCCGCACATTTCAATCTCTAGTGGTTGAAATGCGATTTCGACCACTGGAATCGACGTCAAAATGACCGATTTCAATGTGATGCCTAGAAAAACAGGCTTAAATATGAAATCACGGTAATCTATCTTAAAAGTATGTTTTGCGATTTTAATAGCTCATTAAAATTTTGAATGAAAAATTGTAAATAATTTGAACTTTACTATGGAAAAGCATGCTTACTTATTAAAATTGGGGAATATAATTTATTTGTAGAAGTAGGGTAATCGATTTTACTATTTAAAAGTCGCAATGATTTATCTAATAAAAAATAATGATGAGAGAAACGTAACAAACAAAAAACTAAGATTCCACTTCTCAGCTTTGCAGTATTGCAATAACGCCAATAGAGGTATTTTAAATGGCTTTGCAAATTATTGGCCCTTCTAATATTCTACACAATTACAATATGTAAACCTGTCCCCTGTTTCTTCAAATAAGCGAAATAGGTTGATTTAATCAGTATCAAAATTTTAAAAAAATCTAAGCAGTTACACTCTGTAAAACATTCAAATCTAATAAAATAACTTGATTTTGTTGAATTAAAAGCTGGAATATGTCTTTACTGATGTTGGACTCATTTTAGTATTAGCTAATTTGTGCTTTTAATCATGAACTAATTTGTGCTATATAAATGTTTTTTATCACAGTGATGAAAAATAAAAATGCAATTTACAAGAAAATTTATTTTTACTTCCTTTTACTATAAAGGAAGTATTGGATTCACCCCAAAAATTCGAAATTGAGTTTTCAACAGATCTTCACGTTTTAGAGTCCCCTGATCCCAAAAAACATATTTTTTTTCATTGGTCTGTGTGTCTGTGTGTCTGTCTGTGTGTCTGTGTGTCTGTGTGTCTGTGAACAGAATATCTCAAAAACGAAAAGAGGTATGGCATTGAAACTTCATATATAAGTTTTGTGTACTATGTAGATGAGACAGCAAGCTTTTGAAGAAAATCGCATAACCGGAAGTAGGTGTTTACTCTTGTGATTTTTCAGTTTTTTTCGATTTTTTCAAAAACGGCTCTAACGATTTTTTTTAAACTTTACATTTTTACTACATTTTTAATGTGTATTGATGTGAAATAGGTGATTTTCCAGTTGAATACTTCTAAAGTGGGTTTCTTTTGTTTTTTTTTCTATTTTTTTTATTAACTCCTATTTTAAATAAAACACCCGGTATATTATTACATTTTTGAATTCACCTTAAAATTCTAGAGAAAATTTGTCTCTTCAACTAACACTCGATTTTGTACCGTTTTAGTAGAATTTGTAATTTTTGAAAATTTTTAACAAATGGTTAAAAATTAAAAATGAAATTTTTGACTAATTATAAGATCACTGTAAAAGGAAGTTGTGTGAGTGTATCACACCAGATTTTTTAACGTTATATTCAGCAGTAAATTATTTTTAAATATCAATACATTTTGGTGTATAAGTATTAATTAATGAACATTTTTACAAGTTACATCAGTATTAGTTGCTTGTAACTGGCAACTGTGCTGTTTAATAAAATAATTCATTAACTGTTTTCCTTCAAATTGATAAGAAAAGCTGCAAATCTGTTTCGCCATTAAGTCTGTTTTTAAATTTATAAAGCTTTTTAAATTTATAGTTCAGTGCAAAGATCAATTATTTGGGCTTTTGCCTCTGGGAAAAACGCAACCGCCGAACTTGTGTGGTACAGTGACGTGCAAAGAAAATGGCAAAATTAGTATTGACAGGTAAGATTACAAATACCCTGCTATCCAAAAAGCCTGCTGCACCATACGTATTTATATTTGCAGTAACTTTAATATTATTTTTAGATGCGTGGCACTAATAGTTGCTGCTGGTACAACAATCATACCAGAAGATTTATCCAAGCCTTTTCCCGACTGCTGTGAAAAAGCCATTAAGACTCCTCCGAAAGGTAAGTTATTATGTAATAATCAAACTAGACTGCATGCTGATTTCACTGCCATTGTGAACAATTTTTGGTATTGGTCATGGTAGGGATTGAGAACTCAACGTTTCGTCCATTTTCATAAAGGGCTTTATCAGATGGTAAGCAAAAAAGCGCGGTAACTCAATGTGGAAACCACACCAGAAGTGAAACTATTTTGCAAGGGAAATTATAGAAGATCACGGTAACTCAACAAACATGACCGCCCAAACGTCCAAGAACCGATCCTCCTTTATATCCACAAAGTTACCGACCATCTAGTGAAGCTTCTTCGAAAACAAACGCCAAAACAGTGTTCAAATCCCCGAGCAAGATCTCACTGGTTCTTCCTTCACCCAAAAATAATTTAAACACAATATCATCTAAAGGTCCATAGCTGCTGTATACATCGGTGAAGCAGGACGTATCTCTGAACACCAGCGTTGCATCAGGTCGAATCTCGTTTCATCATCAGCCATCGCCGAACACCAACATAAGATCCTTTTCGATAAAACTGCTATTAAATTTGAATTCTTCTTTAACAGAATGATTCGTGAAGCCGAATAATCTCAACCGATGCGAAAGTTTCCTGCATCCCTCAATCTAGAAAGAGTTCATTTCTAAAATCCGCCCACCGCCCCCTTTACTCAACGTCGACGACTTCTGACTATAAATATCGCCTTTCTCTGTCATTATTTAAAGAGTTTCGCCTCTGGCGTGGTTTTCACATTGAGTTACCGTGCTCTTTTGTTTACGTCCTGATGAAACCCCCAATGAAACTGGGCGAAAAGTTGAGTTCTTCAATCGCAATAATGACTCGATCCAATCTCGGAAGTCGTTCGTTGCATAAACTACAGGATATTTTTACAATAAATTTACTCTACGCATACTCTAGAGTTCAATTTAAAACTTACTATTTTAATATAAGTATTAGAATAACACCATAATAATGCAGATATTACTCCTATTTTAGGCTTTATCGTATTTAATGTACTAACTAACCACTTCTTTAGCATTAATTGTAGATTTTACCAGTACTCCTCCTGAAAGAAATTAATTTTGCATATAATTCCGGCCGGTACAATCAAAAACTTGTATTCTTCTTTCATAAGGATAAAAAATTATCCCAATGTGTCTCTTATCATTTTTCCTAAATCCTAGTCTTAAGAAAAATCTTAGACTTCAAGGGTTCGCACGCAAGCGGATTTTCACTAATGGTGATCTAAAACCAGAAACGAGACTTACAACCGTCAGCTAGAAGTTGATACAAGGTCCGGCAGAATGAAGTATCCATTTTTAAAGTTAATTCATTTCATAATAATATGAGATATACATTCAAATCAAATCGCCATGCTTTCGCGATAAATGGAAATTTAAGACGGTGGTCAATGTGTTTGCGAGAAATGTCAGTTTAGCTGTGAATATGGAGCATTAGTAAAATATTCAACGTTGTTTTGCGGTTGAAGCTTATTTAAAAAATAACAATCCTGTTGTAACCACCCAGCGTTTATTTCGTCGTCACTTTCATTTAAATCCACGAGATCCAGTTCCTAGTCGAATAACAATTAAAAAGTAGGTACACAAGTTTCGCAGTACTGCCTCATGTGCCAAAGAAAAACCAAAAGAAAGAACTGGTTCTGTACGCACACTCGAAAAAAAAACTTTCGTGCTAGGTTTCAAGAGTGCCAGCAGCGAGAAAAAGGTCACTTGACTGATGTAATATTTAAAAAATTAAATTTACGTGTTTTTTTAAGAACCCTTTGTTTGATTTTTGAATAAAAATTTAGCCATTAACAAAAACAACTCAATTTAAAATGGAGACTTCATTCTGCCGGACCCTGTATATGTACTGCAATGCTTCCTGGTATATTTATTTAATAAAAGCGTTAATTAATTTTGCCCCAAATAAGTGGGCAACTCTTATTGGATCCAGATTCGATTTAAATTCACTTTGAGTGATTCAAACAATACCAAATAACAGAAATTACATTTATTCATCACTATTTACAATTCAAGTAATAAAGATAAAAATTAAACAGTATGTAAAGTATTTAGAATGATATGTACAAAATTAATAGTTAATTATTTCCACCTTGCGGTTGACCACCCAACTGGCAGGAGGGGGGCTTGGCTCAATCTTGGGCGGCGGTCACTGGCATTCTTAGGGGATTTCGGCGGACGTTGGTAGAACTGTGGATGTAAACAAATTTTAGCAAAAGTGTAATGAAGGCACAATGTTATCAGTTACTTTATTTAATGAAAGCAAATACATTTTCAAATGTCATCTTGATGAACTTTCTCTGGTTTCCCACGTACGTGACCGCGGAATGTGACTTGGTGATAACAGTAGATGATGAAAGGCTATCTGTGGTTGATAACAGATAGATCGCGCGTGCCGAGGTCGTGTAACCACAACACTCGAGGTAGATTAATTTTTGATCTGGTGAAATTGCAGATTATGCAGGAAAGTTCGGGCTACGTCTCAGCCAAACTACGAAGCTTTTGGAACTTTAAATTAGCGGAGCTAACGTGCACTGATCTCCAGGTATACGTTGTTCTAAATTAATAAATTATGAAAGTTTCGTGGATATGAACTTGCTATTTTTGACGCACCCCGAATCCCAGATATACGCCGTTTTAAATTAATAAATTATAAAAGTGTCGTGAATATGAACTGGCTTTTCTTGACACGTTCCGAATCCCAGATATGCGCCGTTTTAAATTAATAAATTATGAAATTTTCGTGGATATGAACTTGCTATTTTTGACGCGCCCCGAATCCCAGGTATGCGCCGTTTTAAATTAATAAATTATGAACTTAATGGAGCGGGTCGGAGATATGGTTCGGGAATCTGCATCTAAATTTTATAGAAGGATTCTGGTATATTTCTGGTGCTCCAACTGGACCAAGAGCAGAGTTCTCGCCAGTTGGGCCGGAGGGCCAGGTTGGGGAATCGGGATAATTTTTCGGAATAATTCTCAAATTAATTCTCCTCTCGCGGAACAATTTTGGTTTTATACGTTGTTATCAAGTTCCTTTCCCTTGCATCAAAGCAGAAATGGAAATGCGCAGCGGACGTTTCTTCGTTTCACTCGCGCATAACGACGAAGTTGCGACTCGAGCGGACTGAAACCTTTATAATTGGCCTAACTGCTGTTGACTGAGTACAAAATAAAATAAAATAAATAAAATTAAAGAAAATGCGAAATTTTAAATGCCCATAATAATAGATTATAATTAATTCGCATTTAAAATCGGAGCGATACGTTACAGTACAAAGAAATTACTCTACACTCCTTTAAGTTATATAGCTTCACATCACAAAAAGTGTAAATATTTATATGTAAGTTTTCAGTGTTCTGCATTTAGAAGTAATTACAAGACCGTAAGAAGCTCCTAAAGTATATACTCTGGGCATATTTTATAGTGCATAAAACGTAGCCAAATAAAATAACTCACATTCAATATCAATGTATCACGTAATATGCCACATGTTTTCACAAACTATCTGATAAAGAATTCCCAGACACCTCCACTATAATTATTGATTATACCACATCAGCATCTCAAAAAAAATACTATACTGCATTTCTTCGTTCTGAACCAAATGTTTATCATCTTTCCATCTGTTTTGTTCGAAAGAGGGAATTTAATATTAAAGAATCTCTCACATAGATATAAACATTGTACCTCGAAGACGAAATAACCTATCAGGGTCACTTCTGCTACAATTTCCGTGGAATATTAATGCAAACAACTGAAAAGCTTTTAAGCGAAATTTTTCGTCTTTTTTGTATGTATTTATCCATTTATATTCGGGTTACGCCGACAGGTTGGTAATTCGTTTCTAACTCCTTTACAAATTCTCTTTAGCCGAACTCGTCGCACATGTAGCGCCATCATGTATATAACATAACATAGTAACGACCATACCACAATGACGCTACCATTTTAACAAATTAAAGAAACAGAATGTTTCTTAAAGAGAGTGTGTTTCAAAGAGTACATGGCAAAACCCGCTCCATGCCTACAGTATGCCGAATAATCTATAAGGGGCTTGCACTGTCTCATCTTGTTTATTAATGGTCTTACTTTTTCCAATAACTAATCGTAATCGGTCGTGAATAATCGCAATTTTTTTATAGAATGCTTTATCCCTATTTTTTAATTCTTGTAATAAGTTACTTAGTGCTCCACAACGATCGTGTTTTGTAGTCCATTCTTTAAGCTAAATCCTGCTTTTTTATTGTGGCGTCTTCTTTTTTGTCGGTTTAGCAGTACACAGAGTGCTACGCAGGAAGCGGCTTGTTGTTTTTCATCGTCCCAAGAATTAATTTTTATTCAAATAATTTTATGACTGCATCATAAACTATGATAGCACCGCGATCAACGCAATGCACAACATTTGAATACAATCAGCCATTTTATAGGTGAGCTAAAAATACTCGCACCACCAATTTGTATAAGTTTGAATCGAAGACTATTATTGTTATTAAACATCCCAATTCAAAAAACTGACACTTTCATCAAACTTACCTAAAATTTTAGTTTTCAAAACTAGGCATCAAAAACTGAAGTTTTGAAAACTAAATTTTTAGGTAAGTCAGTTTTTTTAATTGGGACGTTTAATAACAATAATAAATCTTCGATTTAAACGTTGAATTTTTTAAAAATATTGGTAAATAGCTTATTTCAAAATGCATCTTCAGCTGTTGATATTTCAGAGGAATGATTGTCAAGATTTTTTTGTGATTTATACCGTACTCCGCTAGTAGTCTCCAACAACCCCTCCAGAGGAAATGCGCCATTTTTTAATCACCCTGTATATATACAAAAGTGAAGAAAGTGCTTCCCATTGTCTGCTGTTTCGGAATTTGATAAGCTTCTACCTGCTCGGCTTCCCAGACAATGAGCAGTTCCTGGGATGTTATATCCGTAAACTGCTTGTAACTGCATTAGTACAAACACATCAGCTTGTTAGGTTAAGAAGAAATGTAAATCCTCCCGCTGCTGTCACATCGATGTTTCGAGAGTTACTGCAGTTGAGCTCGTAACTATGAGGATATTTTTTGTACAGATTAAAACTGTTAAAACAGTAAAAGATTAAGAGTAAGAAGTGATTCTTAATTAATATAAGCACTAAACATTTTTAAATTGCTTGTTTAGT
>CALNHX010013778.1:0-10884 GCA_940337035.1 Agriotes lineatus
AAAACTGCGATAGTAAAATGTTGTAAAGAATTAAAAAGCATGACCCTACTTCCTATAAATGAGTTTGCATATGACCGTTCTGGGATTTGCTTATCTTTACAGGCGGAGAATATTTAAAGTAATGGGTGTCTCAAAAAAGTTTAATTAAGTGCTATACGTTCACGTATAGTGATATTAACCTGTCTATGAATTATATTTGTATTTTATCAATTTAAAATTGCCCTATTTATGATTTGAATATCAATAATTATTATTTGTGCTAGGTCCTAAAAAACAGGGGTTGATTCCTCTTATCTAGACTGCTTATTTCTGAAATCTGATGTTCTGATTTTTAATTTTATTTTATAAGTCAAAATAACTTCTGTCAAATGATATGTCAAACAGGTTTGAAAATTAAATGACAAATACCAGATCTTTTAACTAGTACACAACCATACTAAGAACAGTAAGTAATTCTTTAATAACTAATTCACCTTTTTAGTCTTTATTTCCTTTTCTAGTAATTATATTAATACTCAGGATCACGCACCTTTCACTTGATTTCAACAATGTTCTGGATGTCAACTAATCTGTTTCTCTTTGCTTATTGATTCAATCTCTCAAGCACCTTTCCGCAATGAAATGCCGTACTGACAGACAAGAAGTCCCAACTGTCCAGAATCAGCAACTCAAACCTTCCCCACAGTATGCAACCAAACAGACCAAATCTGCAGCTGCCTACTTCCAATACTGCATCTGCCAACGTTCTGGAACGTGCTTCCTTAACTAATGGTTCTTTTCTGGAACTCTCACTTAGCACCAAACAGCGCAACGCAATCCAATTCGATTAATATATGATGTCAAATGTAATTCTCCAATAAACTTGACTTAGTATTTTACTCCAGTTAGTCACATTTGTAGATTCTGCTTACCATTAGTTTTATGTCGTTAATTATTTTTCTCGGTTTACATTTCCTTTTTAACTTCACCACGCGAATTTAGTATCTTACCCTTTTTATCATCCAAACTTTCTCAATAAAATTAGGGTGCATTTTAATATTTTAATTACATCAAATTATTTCAGATACATTTTTGAAAATTTTGTTGGTTAAAAAAGTGACCCCTTCTACAGACCTTCACCTTTCCGGGTTCCTAGATGACAAACAACAGGTTTTCTCAATTCCGTCTCCATGTCTGTCCGTCTGTCTGTTTGTCTGCCTGTCTGTTGGTGGTTTAACTCAAAAACTATCTCTTGGAGGAACACAATATTTTGCATACAGATTATATGTCTACCTGGTATAAAACCGAGAGAATTCAACTTCGGTGCTTATTCTGAGGATTTCTGGGTCTCCAAAACACAAAAAACGAAATGTTTGTTTTTTGGACATAACCATTAACTAAGGCTGCTAAATTAAATTTGTTTTTGAATATTATACAGCATTGGAGTTTGCAACTTTTCCCAATTTAATTGACCATGTATCTCTTACCGTTTTCGAAATCCCAATCGTAAACGTCGAAATTAAATAACCCCGTGTATATTAAATTTTATATATATTGCAGTGGTATTAGGCCCTATGGCTATGCTCTGATTGCAGTTCAATATTAAAAGTAAATTAAAACATAGAGTAGGGATGTTTTATCTAGCCGCGTCTGTGTGACGTAGTAGAACAAATTAATCGCTGGAACAAAAAACAATTAGAAGCGCCAAAACACTAGAATTCAAATAAATACCTGGAAGTTTGTTCATAAATTTGAATTTTTCCAAGTCAACAAAAACGCTAACTGACAGGATCAAACTATTTTGTAATTTTGACAGCCGCACTTACCTTGCGATTGCTTATTAGGATTAATTTGGGCGCACAGTGGCGTGCCAGCGTAAAGTAAAATAATAAATTAGCAGGAACCTAACCCTTTTGAACTGAGTCAAGTGCCTACCGAGCTAGCGTTTTTAGAAAAATTTGTGCATTCCAACGTTGAATAGTTTGAAAAAAGTAAGTTATAACTAGCTGTCGGAATTTTCAAGTCAGATAAAATATAAATAATGGTCGATTTCTTTTGTTATTAGTTTATTATTATGTTATTTATAATAACTCGAATTTATCATGATTAGAAGGCTTTTAAAAGGAAAACTTGTATCTGATTACAGATTTTCATTTGATTCTATAATTTTAGAGACATTGCTACCAACTTCGTTACTTTAAATGAGTGTTAGGATTGACTATATCATTGAAAATAGATTACTAAGTACTTTCAACTTTTTACTTTTGCATTATGGTACTATAATAAAACTTTGAGGTAGTGGGCTGTAATGTATAATTATTATCAATATTTATTTCTTTCATTACAAAGAATTAAAAAATACATTTATTATGAAAGGACTCTTTGCTTATTACATTAAATTACGTTGTATTAAATACTACGGGATGCATAGTACATGCACATATACTTAATGGCTTTTTAATAGATGCGATGCTTTACGATGTGCACTATACAAACTTACCATCCATAATATAATTTCAATGCCAACATCGATTTAACCTTTTGTGTGGAATTCTCGTCAGAAGAATGTAGGACTATTGGTGGCGCTGTTTATCAGACGTTTCAGTTAATTTAGTGGATAACAATTTTTGTACAAATCTCGATTATTTTTTAAAACAGTATAGCAAACCCATACGAGGGAAAAAAGTCCTTTCAATCGTGCCATGGCCATCTTTGATGTATGTTTAAAACAAAAAGCTTAGCACCGCCTAAAAACTTATCAAAGCAAATCAAAATCTAATACCAGATTTGAATTCGTTCTAAGTAATAATCGACTTATATCAAAGAAGCTAAAATAACTCGAAAATTTAGACGGCTAGCTCCAATTTACGTAACTACAGTAGTAACAAGAATTTCATCTAAGGAACAAGGAATCAAAACATAAAGAGAAATTCTTAAAATTACGGATAGAAAAACAGTAAATTAGATGCAAGTTATTTTTAGAGAAATACTTTTTCCAAGAATAAGATAGCGATATATTGTGAACGAAACTTTGTAAAATAGTTATAAGTATCTTAAAACTTCGCTACTTCTCTTAAAAGGTAACTATGTTCGTGAAGTAATTTAGCTACTTTTTCGAAAAGAAACTTTTCCAGCTCTGAAAGCGATGCAAGAAAATAGAATTGAATTGTTTACTGGCGTATGATATTTCTAAATATAAATTAGAATATGGGGAATCGTTTATTTTGTCATAAAGGGAATAAGTTCCCAGGAGACACACGTACGATTAAGATGCGTCGTTGACATAGTTGAAAAAACGTTATTTATTGGAAATTAAACTTCGAATTTTAGTCAAACGGTTAACGTCATTTTCTCAACTTGAATTAGTAATTATTTTTGCTGTTAGTAATTATTTTGTTCATTAAACGTGTTTAAACGCCGTTTATTGATCGTGTTTATATGACGTCGATATGTCGTTGATTTTAAGAGCTTTTTAAACCAGCAATTAATGTAAAACGTAGATATTACGCTTATAAAAATGCGAAAATTTACAATTTTGCATAATGCGTTAAAATAGCTTTAATATAAAACGCTTTTTATATTAGAGGTTGACTCTTAACGTCGATGTACCGTTGTTACAACAACGTTATAATAAACATTTTTTATAACGTTTTCACGTCGTTCATTTTAGACCAGCAGTTAACGTGAAACATAGACATGACGCTTATAAAAACATGAAAACCTGGCATTTTCCACATTATGTTAAAATAACGTCAATATAAAACACCTTTTAGATCAGTAGTCAACTCTTAACGTCGATATGATTTTTATACAACAACGCGATAATTATTTTTGTGCATTGGGTTTTAATTAGTGATGGGCTTATTCGAATGAAAAATAACCGATTATCAGGTTATTGAAATAACCTGTGTAACTCGGTATTCGTTCCAAGTATTCGAATGAAAAATAACCTCATCGTGATACGTACTACGTGCCATATCTCAGCGACCTGCGAGTGATCGAAATTCTGTAAATAATACGTCATTCATAACTCATAACCATAAGCAAGGCAGATTGTACTGAAAACACGATTTGGGCCTCTCGCTCTACAGTTTTCTCCCTTGCTTCCTTGCCGGCTGAGGCTCGCGGTCGATCCGTTGTCATATGATATGAACATAAATTAATTTTTTGTCGCCTTTAACCCGGCCGATCGATAAACATAAACGTAACGTACATATTATGTTTTGGTTATAGATCGGAAGAATCTAGGAGTAAAACTCATACAAATACAACAATATATTATTAATTATTATTATATTATTATAAATCGCCAGCAATCGAAAACAATAAAGGTGTATCCAGATATCTGTGGCAAAAAGGCATAAGGGTATAGGTCGACTTATCTCATTTTTGATTTTATTGATGCCCCGTGTCCAGAGCAATATCGGGCATCTAAATACCATAACCGCACTGCTACAGCAAGTTTTCTAAACGGGATATGTAGACTTATTCCCTGAAAATTCACTAAAAATTGCTAAAAAAAGAAATTTAGTCAATGGCAAATAGATACGAAGAGTACACTGCAAAAAGGGGGAATGTCACAGAAAATATAAAATAGAGCTATCCATGCCATCTGGTAGAGAATTATGGGTACTATTACCCTGATAACAGTTCACAGCAAAAAAGTAGATATGTCACGTCTTTAGAAGGCATTGAAAATTTCTGTACACGGTAAAAAGGAGGAGTGTCCACTGGCTCCTATGCAAAAAGGAGGTATGTCCAACTTTTAATTTGGATAGGTCGGTTTTTATTGTTCAGTGCAATGCATGGTTTGTTTGTATGTGATGAATTTTGTATCTTCTGTGAAATCCATTAGAATTAAAGGTAGGTAATTACTTTCTTATTATGTGCTTACTTTAGTTAAGTGTGCTGTTCTGTCAGAATGTCACGTAACCGAGAAACTACTACAAAAAAGAGAAAATCCTTCGGGAGGATGACTGATGTAGCCAAAAAGTTGAGGTTAAGTAGCCATGAGGCCGGCGAGGATTGGAAATGCCTACACCTAAAATGTTTTATAAACACTTCTGAGACGGAAAGACAGTTTCTGATAAAGCAATTCAATGAGATTGATGGTCATACTGCACAGAATGCTTACCTGTGCAGTTTAATAAATACACATATTATTCAACGAAGACGCCCACGTGGTAATGAAGCCGATGCAAAATTTCACGAGCGAAGTTTTGCTTATCATATTAAGATCAAACGTGAATCAGGCATAGTAGCAGTCCCGGTATGTGCTAAAGGCTTTAGGGCTATCTATGGTATTTCTAAAAAAAAGTTAGAATATCTCCAAAGGTCTCTGAAGGATACCGGACATGCTCCCAAAGACAAAAGGGGCCTTCATCACAATAGGCCCAACAGACTTCCTGAAGAAACCGTTACTAAGGTAAAGCAACATATTGCCAGTTTTAAAGGTCGTACAAGTCATTATAGCTATGAAAAGACAAAAAAGATTTACTTGCCAGAGGAACTGAATGTACAAAAGATGCACAACTTATACCAGGAAAAATATTCAGAAAACCCCATATCATACGAAAGATATCGACAGATATTTGTGAATAACTTTAACATCTCATTTGGGTATCCCAGAAGTGACACGTGCAACACGTGCGACGAATTTTTGGCAAAAATAAAAGCACTAGAAAAAGAAAACCCACGAAACGAAAAACACCGCTGCAAAATAGAAAGTGAGAAAAAAAGATTAAGTATTGAGAACGAAGTCCACAAGAAGAAAGCAGAAACATTCTAGGAAAGGAAAAGGCAGTCGCGAAGAAAAGCTCGTACTTCAAACTCCTTTGAAGCAGTTACCCTGGATTATCAACATAACTTACCTATACCAAACATATCCACAAACGACGCGTATTATAAACGTCAATTATCGTTGTACAACTTCAATATTCACACTCTCTCTACTGGAGCTTCTGTTTTCTATGCGTACCCTCAGACAATTGCACGAAAGAGAGCAGACGAAGTAATATCGATGCTTCATCACTTCATTACAACGATTTTAAATCCTGCAGTTCGTCATTTGCAGATCTTTTGCGATTCTTGCCCTGGTCAAAATAAGAACTATACAATGTTTAGATATCTACATTATATTGTTCATCAAATTAACCGATTAGATTTCATTCAACTAACATTTCCGATACGAGGGCATTCGTATATGGAATGTGATAAGAATATGGGTTTGATTAATAAAAAGGCAAAAGCAGAAGTCCCATCAGGTTGGTATGAGGTATTTAAGAACGCTAGAACAAAACCATCACCGTTTCAGCTTATAGAAGTGGAACAAGAATTAATTAGAGGCTGGACAACGTTTTTGACAAAATATTACAAGAAGAAATGTCCAATAGCCATTCGAGAAGTAAAGGAAGTTCATGCTTCAAAGGACCACCTACAATTTCTTATTCACAGAAATTCCTATAATGGTTTTATTGAAACGTCTGTAGTGGTACTACCCAACATCAGGGCTTTAATTCGGAAAGAGCATGCCATATTAAAACATGGCGAATTTATGTTTCCCCACAAAGCATACAATGGTAAGTTAATCTCGTATTCCTTAGGAGATTCTTTTCCAAAAATCTCTCATTTTCAGACCTGATTCCAGTGCCGCTCTTAAAATACAACAATTTACAAGAGCTAAAAAGATTTTGTGGGCCAGAAGCAATCGAGTATTTCAACAATCTTCCACGTGGCCATAACCAAGAAGATAGTGATGATGAATGGACAAGCCCCCTTCTTGCGGAGAAAAATGCACGCAAGAAAATAGTTTAATTTTTTTTTGCATTTCAGAATTAGTTTTTATTTTAGTTCTTTTGTCTAAATCAGGGCTGTCCAACATGTGGCCCGCGGGCCGCATGCGGCCCGCCAGGATATTTTTGCGGCCCGCGGATCGAATTCCCCCTTGAGTCCACCAGTCCTAATCCTGTCCTCTCCTTTTCTATCTGGGCCCTCCGGTCTGACACGCTGAACTGTCTAACGGAGTAGGCCTCTAACCCTTACCAGACCAGGCTTCAAGGGAGATGACATGTACTGACAGCCCGAGAAGTTCAAATTATCCGCAAGAGCAAGACCGCTAGAATTCGATTTTACCTTGATTGTTGAACTTTCTTAGGAAATCGGATCCCTGAGGCTTTAACCCTGCCTTACGCTGTACTGTCTTGCAGAGATAACTGCTTAAAAGCCATTTTCGACCGCCTAATTTTTTAAACGCAAATCCCGGCGCCCCAAGAGGTGAAATACTCTTCATAACCTCATTTTACTAATACCTAAACCTGTAACCTGTGGCAATCGCAGCCTGTACCCCGCTTGTGAGCGGCTAGAGTCCTGTAGCCGTTCTTCATAAACTCACCTGCAGGGTCCGTTTTAGTTCATTAAAAGGCGAATTCCTGAACTTCGACGTTCGATTCCGCAGCCCGCAAATTTCCTACCGGGGGAATGTCAACATTATTTTCCGGCTCAAGGCGAAAAAATTCCATCTGCAGGATTTGACACCGCGTTCGCTCCAAGAACGACGCCTAGCTGTCGTAAGGTACCAGCAACCTCTGCACCAGGATTTAGGCACTAATGCCCGCCCCAGGTAACCCTTAAAAACGCTAAATTCACCGGAAAATTATAGCTTAAAATCACTGCTGAGTGGAAGGTCAAGTTTGCAGGAACAAAAGACCTACTCAGCCCATTTCCCGAAAAATCGGCGTGCGTACCGGCGGACTACCAATAGGGACCCGCAACACTCGCCGGTGCATTGGGTTGCAGCTCGACTAACGAAACCAGACACCGTTCCAGAAGAACATGTTAATTTTAAATAATGTGCAACTCAGAGTTATTTTTAATTAATCATTGTAACTAGCTAAAAACATTATATTTGTTTTTGTAATTATCTGGTGTTTTACCTAATCGAATATATATTTAAGTAAACGTGTTTCTCCGATTTGAGTTTAACCCGAGGGGTAAATCTTTGACGCCCTTAGTAAAGGGGTGAAACGTCACATCTCTATACGTAAATTTACATTAATTGATGTAATTTTTTTCTTTTGTCGGTATATCAAGAACGGAAAGGAATTAACCTAAAGTGAATATGATTTTTTTTATATAGAATCACTTCTAGAACATATGGTTTAAGTTTGTCGGTTACCTCAGAGAACACCCTGTATATCTCTTATGTTTCAATGCTTTTTGTAATGTAACCTAAGCTTCTTAAATAAATAAAAATTAGTATTGAAATATACACGTTTTATATTTATTACAAATCACTCACAAAGTCGCATACGAAACATTTTATGATGCGGCCCTCACAACCATCAATTTTTTTACAGTGGCCCTTGGGCCCCTTGAAGTTGGACAGCCCTGGTCTAAATAAAGAGAGATGTTTGAAGAACATAAGATACTATTTGCTGTTCGTTTAAAGAAATAAATTTTTATGTATTAACGGTTTATAGAATTAAAATTCAGTTTTCTCAGTTCTTTGGTTTTGTGACATTACCTCTTTTTGCAGTGTACTCTTCATTGTGTACTAATACCCCGAGTCGCAGCTCTTCGTAAAGTTATCTTCAACGCCAGAACAGCATATGTTAACTTATACCCTTT
The DNA here is from genome assembly GCA_940337035.1 of Agriotes lineatus. Taxonomy (NCBI): domain Eukaryota; kingdom Metazoa; phylum Arthropoda; class Insecta; order Coleoptera; family Elateridae; genus Agriotes; species Agriotes lineatus. The sequence goes on from CALNHX010013778.1 coordinate 8,605, forward strand.
TGCCATTTCATAATTTTCCGTTTTTGTTGGAAACAAATAACTTATGTACACTTATACTACGCGTGCATTTCCATGCAGGTGCAATAGCGTGTTTTAGCGGTCCAGTTTTCCAGAATTATTATAGAGTAGTTTAACGAATCAGTGCCAAAATGGACACACGCTCTCGTGCGTACAAAGTTTTGCAGAAGTGCTGTAACAAGAACTTAACCGGTAAGTTTACAGATAACCTCACACTATTCGAACTGGAAACCACATATTCTTGTTTAGTTTATGTCTACATATGCTGTTTTGTCATAGTAATTGTTTATCAGAGAATACATATTCCGGGAAATTGCAAAAAGCTATATGTCAACTTATACCCTTTTGCTATTTCATAAAATGAATAAAAGGAAATGCGATAAGGTATAAGTTCGGTATTTATTTAATTTCTAGTAGAAATATTTTAGAATCAATAGTAAAGCAAGCTGTAGTCAATAAATCGACTTGATTCTTTTGATTACCAGCGAAAAGAATCAAATGTTGTTCTCAAATCTGCAGCAAAATAGTTATAACGTTATCATATGGTTGAAAAATTTACAGTAGGATGACGATCAAAAGACGTAGGCTTGACAACCAAACTTAAAAGAACACGTTAAATAGTCGGCTAAAATGTTGAAAACTTACGTGTTCGGAATCGAATTATAACGTCCACAGATAGCAGTCTTGTTTGGTCATGACGAACGTTAAAATACCCCCACAAGCTGACGTAGATGTAACTTTGAAAAACTGGTTGATTTTCGCGGCACTTCAACATTTATATGCGCGCGGTCCAAGGTTATGTTTCAACATTAGTTCAACATATTCACTGGGTTACTAGAATATTATTCACAAGGGTAACAAATCGGCGATTCTAGTAAGAGCCCTCTATTCGTTCTACTAAAGTAATAGGGAATAACATTACAAAACAAGTCAAGAGCGGTAATATGTTAACCAGTTACGGACAACTAGGACAACTACATATGACAAGAAGCCAGAAAGAGAAAGTTCTAAGGAGGGTGAAATAAAATAATTATTGAAGTCTATGGCAAACGAGTCAAGTTTGAATAGGGAACACTGGTTATGCAAAATTAGTAATAAAGGAACTCCAATCGGAAACCATGTACAGAAACGAAGCACCAGTATAATCCAAAGCATATTAACAAAACGGAAACATTTTATCTTAAAGAAAGGGCAATGCTGTTAAAACTGTGTATCTTAGTATTCCGTGCTGGGTGATTTTAGAAACAAAATGCTGAAAGCTTTTACAGAACACAAGGAATAAAAATATAGAGTGAAGTGGATGAGAGATGATCTGCTCTTTTAATTTAATGCCAATACACAATCATGGTGTAATGCTGATAGAGAAAGAATGCGTATTACTATTATTGATAGTTGACCGTGTCATATCATTTTTAATTGCTAACCATGAATTATTACGAATCAACAACTGTGCTGTTGTTAGATACGTTAATAGTTAGTTAATTTGGTTCAAGTATTATGATTTAGTAATTAAATTTGTTAGAAAATATGTCTTTATTACTAATCATTGTTCATTCATAGTTATGGCTAGTTGTTTTTATTAGATCATAGTTATTGTCGTAGGTACTTCAAAATATTACTTATTACTTTGGTCTTCCTGAAAATTATTCGATAACGTGTTTATCATCGTAATCAATTTGGATGTTTTTTTTACAGCCACATGAACCATCCAGTCACGACATGAAGACATCTGAGCCCCTCCAGGAGTTACATATAGCCAGATGACTGCCGCTTAGTTTTAAGTTGGGGCCAGCAACCCCCTATTTGTCCCACTTAGATTTCTTTAGATAAACGACGCGGAAGGAGGTTTCGAACCAGTATAAGAGTTCTTAGATTTAATCTATGCTTTCCAGACTCGAGTCCAGAACCTGAGATCCAGCGTCGGGAGTCACCTTTCGGCCCTGGAGGGCCCAGTCCCAGTACCTAAGTAGACCAGAATTCAATAACTAACACTTGGGGGCAATCGCAAATCTGCTTCATTTTGCGAACCGCGTTCATTTAAGACAAGTTCTATTCCTAGCTTCTTTCTGAGAAATTGAACAGTTTAAAAACATTAACCTGACCTGAAAACCTCCCTTCCTGCTTGAGTTAGCCAAACTGATTTTAGAAACCCTCCTGCCCAGAGCGACCTAAGTGCATTTAAGTGGGAACGTAATTAATAGCAAGCTAGTATAACTAGAGCTAAAATACGATTTACCAGTTTATAAATTTCATAACGTTACA
>CALNHX010013779.1:0-10871 GCA_940337035.1 Agriotes lineatus
GTGGCTATTTTCCTGACGTACGTCGGCTAGCTATCATATGCTTAAAGAACGCCTCATGCTTCTTTTCTGTTCCTTGGTCTTCGCTCATTTCTTTTCTTTGTCTATCTTTTAGCCTCTATGCTGGCTGCATGACCCTTCTACCGCTACTTCTTGTATTCCACTATTTTGCTACATATTTCATCTTTTTTGTGAGATCGATGTACTTGATCTTTTTATCTTTCGAAATAATGTTCAATATAGACCTTTTATGTGGTTTTATTCTATATATCCACACGATTGGAACACACCGTTACTTGTTACTTGTCGATTATATTCGTGAAAAAATAACTTTCCCAGCTTTCTCTTGATCTTCTTGTTTCAAGGTCTCTAGATGTTGCAAAATATGTTTTCTCAATTCCATCTGTCTGCGTTTGTCTGTCGGTCTGTCCCTCTGTTAGCGGTATCAAAAGCTATTTGTTGGAGGAAGACAACATTTTACACACACATTATATATCTACCTGGCTCGTAACCGAGAGAAATTCGGTCAAGTGTATAAAGGGTGCGTACCTTAAAAAATAAAATTTTGCCTACTTTTTAACTCAATAACTATTAGTTAAATAGAAATAATATTTTTCATACAGCTCAGGTTTTTACCTTAACGAAAAAGGGCGTATTTTGAACCCAACATATACAGGGTCCTTGAGTCCTGTCATGAGCTCATTGCTTAGATCCCTGTCGTAAGTCTATAGTGTATGCGAGATTCCTTGGTCCAAAGTCAAAGCGCCGGCCTAGCATCGTCGAAGTCCCAGTTCGAATCCCACCGGCGTTATTCCATTTTTTCGGTATTTTCATTTCTTTAATGCGTTTTTTTTTAGTTGTTAGGTATAATTTTTATGGTCTTAAGTAGTTCTTTGTTATTTCTATCTATATTTCCGAAATGTCTTATGAACATACATTGATCACTGCTTTAACATTTTCTTTTTCAACTTTCTCGGAAGGTTGTAGAACCGTAAATGTAATGTTTAAATAGGTTTTGTAATATCCTTTATCTACTCCAGTGGGATAAGTAACTCATTGCGTCACTCATTTGACACTATTTCAGTTAGGTAATGAAGCTCATTACACCACTCAGTTATGTAATGGTTTCATTACGCAACTGAGTTGTGTAATGACTTCATTATGTAACTGAAATAGTGTCAAATGAATGACATAATGACATTTGCCTACTAAAATATTTTTGAAAATGACAGATCTGACATTTCTCTTAATGCACTTTTCTCAATTTTAGGCAGTCGTAGATAAAATTTTGTACAATACATGTGTGATAATGCATTATTAATATACTTGTGTGCTTATATAACTCGTGCTACGGACTCGTTTGTAACTTACACACACGTATATTAATGATGCTGTTATCTCACTTGTATAGTAAATAACTATTATCTACTGCAGTAGGATAAGTAACTCATTGCGTCACTCATTTGACACAATTTCCGTTAGGGAATTAAGCTCATTACACCACTCAGTTATGTAATGGTTTCATTACGCAACTGAGTTGTGTAATGACTTCATTATGTAACTGAAATAGTGTCAAATGAATGACATAATGCTATTTGCCTACTAAAGTAATTTGGAAAATGACAGATATCACATTTCTCTTAATGCACTTTTCTCAATTCTGGCAGTCGTAGACAAGTCGTGTGGATGTGAACGTCGTGTACGGATGTGAATTGATTCTCTCTTTTATTCGGATGTGCACGGGTGAGCAGCAATTTATTTGTACTTACCTTTTGTCCACAAAGACTGAACATATCGAAAAACGTAATATCAGTGTGAGTCGCACGCCGCAATCGCCTGATTGCGGCGAGTCCCAGCTGCATTGGTAGATATACACACTCACCTCCTAAAAATCACACACAAATAATAATAAATGCAATATGACTGAGCAGAAAAAATTTATTCTAAAGCCACCAAACCTTATCCACAAAGGTTCAAAGGATGTTACTGAATTAACTCACATGGAATATGATGAAGATTCAAGCGCTATAATAAACACAAATAAAAGACCACTGCAATCACCAGAAGACAACGAGTTCAACAAGCAATATCTGTTTAACACTGAATCGCTGATTACACAAAATAAGTATTATGCTATACAGCAAAATGAACAACAAACATCCCAAACGAAAACTGCCACTGACGAAGCCGCCCCTAAAATCAAGATTCCCCCAATATTCATACCAAATGGAACAAATTATCAGAATATTGTCAAGGACATTAAATCTATTATCTCTGAAGATTTCACTACCACTTATAAAGGCAATGAACTGCGACTTAACCTAACAAGCACAGACGATTACCGAAAATTGACCAAATTTTACGACGAACACAAAGTAAATTACTACACATGTCGTAATCCAGATAATAGTAACATCTCTGCAATAATCCGTAACGTCCCTATCTCTATCACGGAAGAAGAAGTAAAAACAAACTAATCAATCTTAAATATCCAGTACACAAAGTCACTCGCTTACTAAATCATAAAAAAGTACCTATGCCTATTGTTGCAGTTGAACTCAACAAAATCTACAAATCTAAAGAAATTTTTAACTTGAATAAGCTGTTATACAGTGCAGTAGCAGTTGAACCTAGACGCCGAAACAGTGATACCCCCCAGTGCACCAACTGCCAACTTCTTGGGCACACCAAAAATTACTGCCAAATGCCCCCACGTTGTGTCAAATGTACGGTACACCACCATTACCCTAAGTGCAAAGTTAAGGATACTAATAAACCCAAATGTGCAAACTGCTGAGGACAACACACGGCAAATTACAGAGGTTGCCCATACATGAAACAATTCAACAGTCAGCCGTTCCCAGTGATCAGATCTCAAAACCCAAACGCCTCCTTAACAGGAAAAATCACCACAAACACAACATATGCTGCTCAACTACAAAAACTCCTAATACGAATGCCCCTAATAGAAATAATCCATTCTCCTCAGATATCCTACTTAACACGAATTTCCTACAACCTATAATAGAATTACTCACTCCATACCTTGATCAGATCAAAAACTTTTTCCTCACCTTAATTCCCAAATTATTCCAAAATTGCTCTAAATAACCAACACCTATTAAATAAGTTATCCTTTCTAAACTGGAACGCAAATGGGCTAAAACACCGACGAGCAATTTTTATATCCTTCTTGGCAAGATATGGCATAGATATTGCATGTATCACAGAAAGCCATCTCATTCAGGATGAAAAATTCACCATCACCGGTTACCAGATATTCAGAAAAGACAGAGTAAATGCAATCGGATGGGGTGGATACGCTATAGTTATAAAACGCAGCCTGGCCGCCGTAGCGGTAGACTTAGAAAATGTCAGCAGCCTGGAAGCAACAGCAATAAATTGCACTATGGAAAACAACGCAGTACTTAGGATAGTATCTGCCTACAAACCACCCAATAGTCAACTTCTACAGGACGAGCTTCTTCGTATATTCAGAACTCAACATGCTACAATTCTAGCAGCCGATATAAACTGCAAAAACCAGAACTGGGGCTGCAGGACGTCAAATCCAAATGGGGTAAAACTAGAAAAAATTACGTCAAATTTGGGAGTGCAGATATCTGCTCCCCCTGACTATACGTATTTCCCATACAGAAAAAATTAACTTCCGGATATTCTTGACATTATTATGCACAAAAATTTGCAGATCCCAATACATCAATCAGTGCTTACTGAACTTGATTCTGGCCACTTACCTGTGGTATTTAAGCTAAACTATACCCCGGCAAAGTACACGACTTATTAAAGGCAAAGTTGACTGGGAAAAATTCCGAGCTATAATGCATAGTGAACTAAAATGTCCTACCAACCTCGAAGAGCCAGCAGACGTTGACCGCGCAGTGGAAGAATTTCAAAAAGCAGTAGTCTAGGTCTAGGCTATCCATCAATTCACTGGAAATCCACATCCATGCATCAATTTTATAACTCACAACCTTCCAACGCACATTCTAAGTCTCATACGAGAAAAACACAAGGTACGCAGACAATAGCAACATACCAGAAACCCTGAAATAAAGGCCAAACTGAACCGACTCATTAAGCACGTCAAGTACGAATGTGAATAACACAAAATAGCACAGTACAATACCTACGTAGAATCACTAAACCCCGGAGATCCAAATACGTGGAGAGCCACTAAAAGAATATTAAGACAACCAATGATCATTCCAACACTCCAAATCAATGGGAAAACCTATCCACAAGATCAAGAAAAATGCGAATTGTTTGCGGAACACCTTCAAAATACATTTACCACTACAATGGACTAATCTTATAGCAATCATTTTCAACAAGTGGAAAGGGATCTGGAACTTCCAAACCCCATGGACATCTCGCTTCTAGACCCAATCTCGCCTTCGGAAATTAAAATGTATATTAGAAATCTGAAGTCCAAGAAAGCTCCTGGACTGGACCTGATCCCAAACTCACTCCTAAAAAACTTACCGTCCAAGTCTATCTGCTTTCTAACAGCACTCTTCAATGCAACTCTGCGAACTGGGTATTTTCCTCTTGTCTGGAGGCAAGCGATCATAATTATGATACCTAAGCCTGGAAAACAACATAAAAACCCAGCTAACTACAGACCGATTAGCCTACTGTCAACAGTTTCCAAGCTTCTGGAGCGGACCATCCACTCCCGGCTAAATAAATTCTTTGAAGATAATAGTTTACTCCCGCACTTAAAATTTGGATTCAAACCTTCTCACTCAACCATTCACTAAGTACTGAGGTTAACAGAACGGATAGAAGAAGGTTTCGAGTATAAAAAGCATACACTCATAGCGTTTCTTGATGTTGCACAGGCGTTTAATTGAGTCTGGATTAAGGGCCTTATCTATAAAATGATTACACTGAAAATTCCATCATACCTCGTGCACTCTATTACATCATTCCTAACAGATCGATCCTTTCATGTGAGAGTAAACACTTATTTCTCCACTTTACACAGCATTTTTGCGGGTGTTGCACTAGGCTCAATCCTGGGACTCATTTTATATAATCTATTTATGTCAGACATTCCCATTCCTCCAAACGCTGACATGGCCATGTACGCAGACGACACAGCAATTGTCACGCAAGATCACGACATCTGTAGAGCTGCAACCAACCTCCAAGATAGTGTCAATCACATTCGTGCATAAGAATAAACTCCGAAAAATGTGAAACCAAAATCTTCACACTAAGTCGCCCAGCTGACCCGCCTAACAAACATATGAATGGCACCCCCATACATTGGAATGCACAAGACAGAGCAGTTCGTTACTTAGGTCTCTACATGGACAGAAGATTAACTTGGAGCCTTCATGTTAACAAGAAGCTGACCGAGTCATATACAAGACTTAGCATGATGTATCCGATCCTAAACAGAAAATCCCCTCTTAAAGTTAAAAGTGGAACACTGATTTATACCTCAATCAGACGGCCTATATTCACATACGGATATCGTGTTTGGAGTGCTACCTCTGCAGCAAATCTCAATAAATTGCAAGTGCTGCAAAACAAAGTGCTCCGCATCATTACAGAAGCAGACTGGTTCATCAGAAATTCACCGAGAAACTGGCATTCCGCAAATCCATCAGTACATTACAAAAGTGGCTAAAACATTTTATAATAACTTAGACCAGTGCGACGGAGCGGTTTATTATAATCAATAACAATCGTTGCATACCAGAGTTAAACGTAAACTACCAGTTGACCTACTGCACAGTGATAGTGATTCATGCTTTCGGTATATAAACTTAATCTTACATTGACACTGCACCCGAGTTAGCGAATTATTTATCTAAGTTCTCATTTATATCTTCATTAGTAAGTAGTGAGTAGCCTGTACAAATTAAATTGTTAACGCTGTCATGAAATAGCACCCCGTGCTGAACTGACAATAAAACTTTGAAAAAAAGGCAGTTGTAGATAAAATTTTGTACAATACATGTGTGATAATGCAACATTAATATACTTGTGTGCTTACACATACGTATAGTAATGATGCTCTTATCCCACTTGTATAGTAAATAACTATTAAAAGTACTTTTATTATGTTGTTATGTATAATAATAACCACAAGCATACTGTTGAAGTTCAAATTGAAAATTGGCTAACATAACACTTTTGATTTTAATGGAACTTTGTTTGAGTAAACCTGCTTGCATTCTCATCATCACATCTTCGTTTACCTTGTTCTGCAGGTTCAGCTGTAAACCGAGGTATTTGAAAGTATTAACGATTTTAATATTTGCTGATATTTGATTCTAGGTAGGTACTGTGATTCATATCTTTCCCTGTTTTTACTTTTACACTGCATTATTTTCGTCTTTTCGGTGTTTATTTCTTTGTCGAGTTTTTTCTTTTCTCTTTAGTATCTCTATACTTCCTGGGACCATCGTTATGTTATCTGCGTATACGCATATTTGTGCTAATTTTGTATTTATTCAGCCTGAAATGTTCGCTTCTCTCTTACTCGCTTCTATTTTTAGGTTGAACAAAGTAGCTGAAGGTGCTGAATATGTGTCATTTGTTTTACACCGGTTTTTGCTTCGAATCTGGCAGTTTCCTCCGTTTGTATCGCTAGTTTCATCACTGTTTCTGTTACCGTCATTTCTACTCGGCGTATACGTTTCTGTGGTATACCTAGACAGAGCAGATCATTTGTTAATAATTTCCGTGATCATTACCAAACGCCTGTTTAAAGTCAATAAATATAATGCATGAGGGTATGTTGAACTGTTTATATTTCTCTCCTCAGTTATTCACTATAGATTCCTTAAATACTTTCTAATATTGCAGCGCTACGAGAGTGTATTTGAGTACCCGTCAGCTAGATTCAATGGAGACGATGTGCAGTTCTTTAAACGATGTAATTACTAATTAACCTGAGCGCCAACGAACTTTTCAATTACAATAAATATACTTAGATAGGCCAAGACCTTATAAACTCAGTTTAATCGCAGTAGGCAACAACGCAAAATCTGAAATACAAAAGGTAGCAATAACGAAATTAGACACTGAATGATATAAACATATGCATTGCATTTATTAAACAACGTACCTAGTAACTAGTACAGAAGTACAGAAGTACTTATTCAAATAGCAGTGATTAGAACGGCATAAATACACACATCTAATATTATCTTTTGCCGTATTTGCGGTGAAAATATCATTAACCCAAATCATTCAGTTGCACTTGCACTACTTATCTGAGAGTCTCACGTTTTTGCAGGAGTTAAAACCAGTGGCCTCCAAACGGGGTTAAAACTGCGATTGCAGAAGGTAAAATGAATAACCCCAAACAGACTCATACTGTGGCTGCAGAAGGTCGTTGCCAACAAAGGTCATTAGCAAAGCCCTTAGGTAATGAGGCCCAAATTCGAGCGTGGCTCTTATGGTGCAGGGGGATCTTCTAAAGTTGAATAGATCGCAAGTTTTGACAACCCCTAGGTGACGTCTGCCGTGAACTTCTTAAGCAAACGGAATCGTCGTTGTTTTGCAACCCACAGGTGACGCCTGTAATTACGTAAAAGCGATTATCCAAAACGGCAAGAAGTCATGTGGTTGTAGACCATCTCAAGAATGCGGATTAAAATGTCCATATAGTGCAATAGGCCAAAAATCCGAATGTCAGTAAAGCGTTCACAAATAGTATTCCATAATACCTGAAGCTAAGAGCTAAAACTTGGATTACAACCACGGAACTCTGCCGAAAAAGACGCTACTTAATGCCAGAGAATAACAAATGAAACCAAAGGAATTGTTTAAAATAGCTGTTCACGGGTGCCGGTAAAACAGATAACAACCCAGTCGCTAACGCTGTATTTACACAACGACCGTATTCCAATAAAGGATCTTTTGCACGGTCATGAATTATACACAAAATAAATTCTGATGTTAATTACACTTTTGACTGGTACCACATTGTGCTCCTGTTTCGTCGAGAACCGTCTTGTTGCTCATTTAGAATCTCTTCTGAATATTGCAGCCGTTTTTATTGATTAGGCTAGAGAATGTTTTATACACAAAGTTTAGTGTCATTATGCCGCGGTAGTTGCTCAAAAGTTGTTGTCCCTTTTGCTTGCTGATGGGACGGATAACACCCACTTTCCATACGCTGGGCCTTTTTTCAGATTTCCATACTTCAATTATAATACGGTAGATTCTATTTCACAATATCGCTCCTTCATTCTTTACTGGCTGTCCTGTTATATGATCACTACCGGAATTTCATCGTTTTTCATGTTCGGTATGACTTTAACTATTTTGTTCAATGTGAAGGCTTCTATCTCCATTTCGACTGATTGTACTACTTTTATTTCTTTTTCCGAATTTGCACTTGTCACTAATTCGCGGAAATGTTCTTGCCACCTGCCCAAGATTGTGTTTATTTCCGTAACATTTCTCCTTATTTACTTTTATTTTTCTCCTTATTTACTTTGACATAATTATGATGCTTCTAGATTTGTGTTTATTAGTTAGTTTCTTGATTATTTTATAAAATTTACTACATTTACTATCGCAAGTTTGGCGTTGAATATGTTTTTCCTTCTTCGTGGTTTTGATGCTTCCTTTCTTTTCAGTTCGTAGACGGCCTGGGCTTTTTCTGTTGTGTTATTTAGAGAGTTTATTCACGCAGTATCGTCTGTCTTGAACTTCCCTTTGGAACGCTTCATCGTACCACTTCTGTCTTTTTCTCTCACCCGTTGTGAATATTACGTTTGGGGCATTCATCAGGGCTTTTTTAACATGGCTGCAGTCCGTTTCCATATTGATGTTTTGTGTTTCCTTTGCTAATGCTTGTTTTATTCTGCTCTGGAATATATCTAGTGCTTCCTGGTTTACAAGATTTTGAATAGTCCACCATTTTTAAATTCTTTCATTGTGTTTACAATGGAAATCCGTTCAACAGTCTCGTTTTTAACATGAAGTAGTCTGCATTACAATTGGCTTTTCGATAACTTCTTGGGTCGCTGTATACCCATCACTTTGATGCGACAACGTGGTCTATCTGGTTGACATAATTTGTTCCGGATATCATTCAGGTGGACGTATTTTTAAAGGTTTATTTTTTCTGCTGCTTGACATACTCATCAGCGATTTTAGCTGGGACTGCGGCGCGGAAGTCTGGAGTTCAAATCCCAGATCGATGCCTGGCGGGCGGCCTACCCAGTCGCTTTAAATAATTGGGAACCTGCGTTCGAAAGAACAAGGGGTAATAATGCGGTTATCTAATGCGTGGTACTCACCACATCACCACGTGTCATAAAATTTAACACGCGACAGCCGGGTGTGAGAGCGAGGATACGGAAGCTCTAACCTTCCGCCTTGCAGGCCAAGCTCCTTCATGGGGTGTTAGTGCCTCACCATTATTATTATTATAACATATCGGGTTTCGCATTCATCAATCAAAACGCCTTAAAGTTTTTACTATTTCCAGAGTTTTTTTGTGTTGGTGTGTACACACACATACACGTGATGTAGAGCAGGTGTATTCGTATAAGTACTTAAGTCATGAAATTGGCTCGCAGAGACGCAATGACTTTCGATATATCCAAAAGAATTGACCTAACTTGGGAAGCTTTTGGGAAATTGCGATACATGTTTAAGAGCATACAAATAATGAAGCAAAGGCCTCGCAATGAGGCCTTTCGCATCATATGCGGACCTCCGGTGGCTTGATGACATTAAGCGCATTCAGACAAACTGGATGAGAGAAGCATAAGACAGAGGATGTTGGAATTTACTACGCGTGGCTTATGTCTAATAGTGGAAGTCTGTATAGCCGTTTGATGATGATGATGAAATAAAAAACAAATAACCAGCTTCAACATCCCTACCAGCCCTTCCTAATATAGTGTGAACAGCTCTTCGTCCCCCCACTAAAAACGACTTACGCTAACCAACTATCCTAAGATAAAATAAAACAAAATGTTTTACATAAGAAATCTATTACTTTCATTGTCTAAAAGACTTTCAGATCTGATCGTTTCGTGGTCTCTGGATGTCGAAAAGCAGGTTTCCTCAATCCCTTCTCTCTGTTTGTCTGTCTGTCTGCCTGTTGGCAGTATAACTAAAAAAAATGTTGGAGGAAGACGATATTTTGTCTGCATATCATGCGTCAACCTGGCATGAAACCGAGAAAATTCCGAACAAATATATATGTGTTCGGTTTGCTCTTAAGATAAACAAACGTCAACATATTACACCTTTCTATAAGCAGATCAATTGGTTAAAAATGGAACAACGACGTCTGTATCATCTGGCTTGTCTAACACATTCAGTGCTTTTAAAACAGTGTCCTAGTTATCTGTTCGAAAAATTGACATTAAGACAAAATAAGCATGGCTTAAACTTGAGGTCTTCGGGTTTAGACATTCCACAATATTCAAGCTCATTTTATCGACGATCTTTTATTTTCAATGCTGCTACTGTTTATAGTGCTATTCCGCACGATATAAAACAATATCCAATGACAAAATTCAAAATTCATTTACGGGATTACTTGTTCAATAGATGATCAAAAACCTATTCGTCTTACTAATCTACTTTTTTTGTTATGTGCTTATTTTTAAGTAAACATCAGTTAAAATTTGAAACACGTAAAAGTTGTTAATTGTATTTATTTCTATTGTAGTTGGTTAAGTGTAAGAACAGCTCTAGCTGAACTTCGCCAACTTAAAAATAAAGAGAATTTATTATTATTATTATTATTATTATATAGGGCGAGCACGTTAAAAATAAAATCTTGTTTATTTTTTCGTTAACTGAGAAATAGATAAAAGCAGAAATTTGCACATAGATCGGGCTTTACACTGGACTAAAAT
>CALNHX010013780.1:0-10860 GCA_940337035.1 Agriotes lineatus
AAATCGTCCCAATCCTCCCGCCTTTCCCCTATATCGGCCCCTACACAGAGGAACTGGAGTAAGTTTCTTTACTATTTCAGACACGTGAACTACGCTTTCATCAGTCACATTTGTAAAATACAAATAACACTCCACAGATGATTTCTTTCTTCTTAAATATTTAATAACCAAATTCTTATTGGCATCGTCATCCCCAATACATTCAACAATTTGGCCAGCATAATATTTGTACTTTGTCGAATGTTTTAAAGGAACTTTAACTATCACAAAATTATTTGTTTCCAAAGGCACTTGTTGATATTCTTGTTGATTCTCTTCTCCATTATCTTCTCCAAAATACTCCAATTCCTGTTGTACGTCAGGAGCATCTTCAAGAGAGTCGTTTAGGACCACCGCAGGAAGAGCGGGATCTGTGTTCTGGTCGTTCCTAAAATTGCTTAAAGGCAAATCTTCATCTGAAGAACCTTGGTCTTCAACATTAGTTTCTCCAATAGCTTTGTGGTTTTTCTTTGACAGTAAGTCTGTGGCTCGTACAGCTTTTCCTGCCTTGACATTTACAGGTTTTCGGCTAGTTTTAGCTCTTGGTTCTGGCATTCGGGTTTCTTTTAAGAAATTTACAATCGTCTCCCTCATCAAGCTGCTAACTTAATTTTCAGAGTCTTTCTGTAAGTCTTTAGGAAGTCCCTTCAAGCATTCTTGAGGATTGAATGGGCATATCCCACTTGCCCTAAATTCAGACATAATATTTTTTTTAGAGTTTGCTTCGATCCCTTCTAGAGTGCGTCTTAGTAGATTTGGAAAATCTGCCTTTTGGAACGGTCCTTTCCTCTTCATTTTCCATTCACTCAATATGTTGCGCCACTTTTTTTAAGTGGGGTAAAGTATGCCACATCTATGGGCTGACAGAGGTGAGTGGAATTAGGGGGGAGTAGGATAAATCTTATGTCATTCTGTTCGCATTTTTGTATCACATCATAAGTTAAGTGACTAGAAAGGTTGTCCCCGATTATTATCTTTGGTCCTTGTAAGTTTCTAATGTATGGCAACAATATTTGTCTGATCCATTCAACCAATGTTGCACTTTCAAACCATCTGGACTTACTCACGCTGTAGCGACATTCCAGGGGGCAATCTTCTTCCCACTTTTGATATCTGTGTTTAGCCTTGTAAACCACAAACAGGGGTAAGAAATGTCCACTTGTTGCAGCCGCCATCATTACTAAAATGCTCGTTTTTGATGAATCAATTATGCGGTCACAATGTTTAACGCCCCTCTTGCAGATGACTTTTGGCCTTCCCAAGCCATCACTAAAAGTGGTTTCATCATAGTTTATAATTCTTTGTGGAGGCACATCTTGTAATTCGACCCTGAGCTCATTAAAGTAATCAGTCAGTGTTTGTGAAGTTACTTCCGCTCTGTTTCTTTTAATATTTTGAGATCTAATAGTCAAATTTGTATATCACACCAAAAATTGCTTAACCCAAACTCATTCAGGCATACTGTTTCTAAATTAAGTAGGCACACCTTTTCGGGTGAAAAAATCCTGTATGAGTTTCTTTATATCTAAGTCAGTAAATGGAAATCCCCATTCTGCACAAATTTCAATAGCTTCAGCAATTTTTGCTTCTGCAAGCTGTGATAGAATAGATTGACCGCTATGAGTATTACTGTGAATGCCCCTCAGTTTGTCTGAAAGTGTGGATTTTGGGATATTGTAAAACTCTGCAGCATTCCTGATTGTAAACTTTTTTAATTTCACGTCTTTGATGGCCTGCTGCAGACTATCAGATCTATAATTCAAGTAAGATCTACCTCCCAACATCCTATTGTATTTGTTCGGCATGTCGGAAGCCACCTGCAAAAATGGAGATTTTTTTGTTACGGTCCTGTATATAAAATACTATCATAGATAGGCTTATGATTTATAGATTCATACTTTACGATACATAGAGCTTCAGAATGACTTGAGTGAGATTTTAATATCTTTAATACAAAAGAATGCACAGCAGTTTCTTTTTAGTATTTTTTAAAAATCAAGAATTCAGTGTAGAAATAAAATACCATGTGAAATTAAAATGCTTACCGGTACTTACAGTATTACTTGCCAAGGTCAGCGTCATATATACAGTGTGTCCCCGGATAGGTGAAAAGACTCTTGTAAAAGGTTAAAAATTTTCGATTTAAATTTTCATTTTTTGGGGTTCAGCCCTGCTTGGTTAAAGGCGAATTTCTAACATCATTTCAGTTTTGAAAAATCAAGTATGCCTTGGAAATTTTCAAAAAACCCATTTTTCTGTAAGGTAAAGTGACAAATACGACAAAAAATTATGAAGAAAAGTTGTTTAGAATAAACATCTAGGCCCCTATACCAAATTTCAAAATCCTCGGCCAACTTTGATTTCTCACATTCTCATTATTTCCCAAATCAAAGAATTTTATTTTTAACAAAGTTTTTTTATTATGAAATAAACCACTTTGTTAAAAGTATTTGTTTTTCCAATAAAAAACTTTGCCAAAAGTAAAATTCTTTGATTTGGGAAATAACCTTGAAAGAAAATGTGAAAAATCAAAGTTGGCCGAGGATTTTGTAATTTGGTATAGGGACCTAGATGTTGATTCCAAACAACTTTTATTAATAACTTTCTGTCGTATTTCTCACATAAAAGGCACTTTACTCTACAGAAAAATAGGTTTTTTGAAAATTTCCAAGGCATACTTGATTTTTCAAAACTGAAATTATGTTAGAAATTCGCCTTTAACCAAGCAGGGCTAAACCCCAAAAAATGAAAATTTAAATCGAAAATTTTTTACCCTTCACAAGAGTCGTTTCACCTATCCGGGGACACACTGTATATAAAACAGCTGAAATTCTTTTCTTCCACTCCGTTCTAAAGGGTTTTCCAATAAGTTAGATATGATTTTAAAATGAAATAAAATAGAAATGATTTCAGATATAACCACACTTTTTATATTATCTTAAAGTACAATCGATAACGTTTATGTTTTGAATAGCACGTCGTTTAAATGTCCACCTCGGCTTCGTGTACACGAGTGAATTCGACGAAGCCAATTTTCGACGACTTTCTGCAATAAATCGGGCGTAATCTCACGAATGCAGCGTTCAATGTTCAATCTCAAAGCATCAAGTGTTTGTGGCCTGTTTGCATAAACCTTAGATATCGTGAAGAGTAAAATTACTTTCAAATTTCTTAACGATGGGACGAATGGAAAGCACAGAAAGACGATTATTTAAACCAAAGTTTTCGCGAAGTGCGCGAAAAGTGTTCACATAAGAACCACGATTTCCATAAAATTTTTGGACGATAACCAAACGTTCTTGGAGCGAGTATTTAGCCATAATAAATTGTTAGAGTTTAGTGAACATAAATACGAGTAACAACTAGTGACAGGTATAACTTTATTACCATGGTTACTAGATCATTACAAAATCATATCATTCTTATTGGAAAACCCTTTATTATAAGCAAGCGTTTGCCAGTTTGTGATCTCATGAGTACGCAGATCATTCTCCACCATCTCCCACCATGTTTTCCATGGTCGACCTCGTTTGTTAGCACCACCCAGTTGATATCTGTACATCTTTTTTGTTAACTGCTCATTTGGTACTCTTGTTATATGCCCAAGCCATCGTAATCTATTTTGCTCTACCACAGTTTTTATTCCCACATCTTTAAACACCTCTGCCAGTTCTGCATTCGTTTTTCTCGTCCATCACTTCTTCTTTAATTCCTTTGAGTATTCTTCGAAGTATTTTCGTCTCCCAAATTTCTAATTTGTTTAGGCTATCTTTCGTTAACACCCACACTTCACTAGCATAAGTTACTACCGGTCTTATAATTGATTTATAAATTTTCACCTTTGCTGTCCGTGATAAGGTCTTTTCCTTGAATAAGTTCCTGTATTTACCCGCACATCTAGATCCTGCTGCCATTCTTCTTCCAATTTCACTTTGATTATTCCCGTCACTATGGATTTCGACGCCTAGATACACCACACTGTTGACCCACTCAAAAATATATGCTTTATTATCCATTGCACTCTTCCATGACAACACATCTTCTTGCTTTTGCTTTCCCATTATTAAGTATTTGGATTTGCTCTCGTTAATTTGCAATCCTACTGCTTTTGCTTGTCTTTCTAAATCCATTAATAAGCCTTTTAGTTCTTCTCTTGTCCTTGCCATCACGACCAGGTCATCTGCATACCCTAAACACTGATACGAATTTTGTAATATGTTACTGCTCAAATTTATTTTACATTTTCGGAGGACTGCCTCAAGCACAATGTTGAAAAGGAAAGTAGATATTGGATCGCCTTGTTTTAGCCCAACGTTACTGCGAAAGTGTTTAGATAGACTGCCGCTGAAACGTATTTTATTAACCGTGTTCTCTAGCGTCATTCTTACTAAATTAATAAGCTTTTCTGGGAGTTTTAGGTAATGCATTGCCTCGTATATTGCATCTCTATTAATTCTATCGTAGGCCTGCTTAAAATCGAGGAACAAAACATGTACTAGGGTCTTTTCCTGTCACACTTCTCTTGGATTTGCTTAATTACAAATATATGGTCTATCACTGATTTTCCTCTCATAAAACTGGCCTGGTATTGAGCTATTTTTTGTTGGATTTCCTCTTGCAGTCTTGTCTTGATTAGGTTCGTCAGCACTTTGTAAATCACATTTAGTAGAGATATTGGTCGATAGTTATCCAGCGCATGCTTACTTCCCTTTTTATACACCGGATGAATTATTGACAGCGACCACTCCGTGGGCATTTGTTTTTTCCTCCATATGTCAATGATTAGTGAATACAGTGCTTCAATCAGTCTCCCGTTTTCTACTTTGAATAGCTCGATTTGCAGCCCATCTGAACCCGGACTTTTATTATTTCTCATCTTCGCTATCACCTCCTGTATTTCTTGTATCATTGGTTCTCTCAACTGCATTCCATCTCTGTTCTCCTGTGCCTCACTAGCTGGGTTGACATACTGACAGCTGAGAACCTTTTTGAAGTGGTCCACCCACATTTCTAACATTTCCGTCTTTTCGATTATCATCTTTCGTTCCTCATTCTTAAAATACAGTGGTGGTTGTTGATACCCTTGTATTTCTTGTTTCAGGATTCTATGTAATTATTTGGTTCTTTTCTCATTAAAATGCCCTTGTAACTCGTCCATCTTCCTCTCTAACGTGTCTCTTTTCTTGTTTCTGCAGATTGCATGAGCTTTCCTTTTGGCTTCTCTGTATTTTAACCTTGATATCTCTGTCTTTTCCTTTAACATTGTTAGCCTTGCCTTCTTCCTTTCATCTACCATCCTTTTACACTCAATGTCGAACCAAATCTTTTTTTCTGTTCGTCTTATTTGTCCTAAATTTCTTGCCCCCTGTTCGATTGATGTTTTAATAATTTCCCATTTCTGTTCAACAGATGTGCAGTCACTTAAACCATCTAGGTCTCTTTCCACTGACCATGCATATGCTTCTCTTGTACAGGGTGAGCGAAACTCGATGTCTCAGCTCTATTATAAGAAAAGAAAAAACGATAGAAAAAATCTGAAAAGATATTCTTAAATGGAATTAAGTAAGGTCCATTTTAAGCCGAATTTGCATATTTTTCCATATTTGGAAACTGAAGTAATGACGTCATCGATTTTTTTTCCCAGAAACATACCTATAATTTGACATATTTAGAAAGAGCGGGCTAGCGGGGGGTATTTCTTCACGATACCGGTGAAGAACAGACCTCATCAGGGAATGGCGACCCTGCCCTTGCAAGCCCTTAACTTCTCCAACGCCCTTCCCTGGAGAAGTTAGGTTCCATATCAGGCGCGTAGGAGCGTTTTCTAGACTGCGGGGGCCATTCTATTTTCAATAAAGACTTACACTTTTAACTTGATCCATTAATACGAGCTATAATATTTCTGATTTCCTGATTATCAATTTTTAGTTTTATACTATAATAGTATATTGTATAGTCGCTGGTTACTTAATAAGTGCTATTTTATTTTAAAAAAAACACTGTACATAAAAAATTAATTAAACAATGAACAATGTTTATTATCAGATTTTCACATAAGCAAAGAATACACATGAATAAGCAAACATAAATAAATATAGAAACGAGTTTCCGAAAAATAAAAAGGGTATAAATAAAGATTAAAAATAATAAAACACAAAATACAAAAATAAATTCAATTAAGAAACTATCATTTAGAAACCTGTACCAAAATTAGAAATTCTAGTTGGTAAAGCACCTACTAATGTTCCACATAATAAATCAATAAATGTATTTTATCTACTCCAGCGGGATAAGTAACGCATTACGTCACTCATTTGACACTATTTCAGTTAGGTAATGAAGCTCATTACACCACTCAGTTATGTAATGGTTTCATTACGCAACTGAGTTGTGTAATGACTTCATTGCGTAACTGAAATAGTGTCAAATGAATGACATAATGACATTTGCCTACTAAAATATATTTGAAAATGACATCTGACATTTCTCTTAATGCACTTTTTTCAATTTTAAGCAGTCGTAGATAAAATTTTGTGCAATACAGGTGTGATAATGCATCATTAATATACTTGTGTGCTTACATAACTCGTGCTACGTACTCGTCTGTAACTTACACACACGTATATTAATGATGCTGTTATCACACGTGTATAGTAAATAACTATTATCAAACCCGCGCCAATTGGTTGTTCAAAAGGCGGTTAAAACCTTAATAGTAAGCATCTTTTGAAAACAACCTTGCCGTTGCCCGATTAGAAAAGTGTTGTTATAGTAATCTCATTTCAATTATATCCGACCACACCAATTACTTTCTGGAATAGTGAAATTTAATATCGTTCACTCGGCGGCAATAAAAAATAAGGCGATTTACAGACGCGGGTTTTAATTACAATTCAAGTTCATATATGTTCATGTTAGTGGTTGCAAGAAATACGTAAAATTATAAATTATGATGAAACTAGAAACAGATATTTTTGAGGGGGCCAGGCCCCTCTGAAAATTATTTGAGGGGGCCATTGGCCCCCGTGGCCCCCGCGGCTCCTACGCGCCTGTTCCATATCCTCTATTCCTACCCAAGTCAATATCCTTTCCCACATTCCTACCCCTAGAGGAAAGCCAGGGGATGGCTACCTCTAGTATTATCCCAAGAGAATCTCATGGATTGTCTCATAGATAATAACATTCGGAGTATAAACATTCCCCCGATCGGATCTCGGGGGGGAGGGGGGGGGAAGCTATGAGAAGATCTAATGACGTAAATATACAAACTTCGACAACAAAGTTATCTCTACGTAAGAAAATATCAATTGCCACTTGGAATATTCAGGGTCTTTTTCTACACCCCGGTAAATTGGACATTATCGAACGAGAAATATCAAACATTACAATAGCATCCAGCAGTGAGGAGGAAATTTCTGAATTTTACCGCCAACTGGAAAGCACTATTAGGGAAATGCCCAGCAAAGAAATAATATGTATACAAGGGGATTTCAACGCCAAAATTGGACAAACACAAGAAGTCGAGCAAATAAGGCAATTGGTCGGAAGATACGGTCTGGGCAAGAGGAATGAGCCCGGTCAAAGACTCGTAGAGTTCTGTATAGGAAACAATATTGCCATTACAAATAGCCTATTCCCTCAACACCCAAGACGCCGCTACACGTGGATATCTTCTGGAGGAAAATACAAGAATCAAATTGACTTCTTCCTCATAGCAGCTAGATGGAAATCAAGTGTCAACAACGTAAAAACTCTCCCTTGGAAAGAGTGTGACAGTGATCACAAACTCTTGCTGGCAAAAATCAGAATTCATGTAAAAACAAAGAAAACAGAAAAAAGATTTCCTTCCTTGGAACCTGCAGACATGGAACAATTCACACAAAAACTGGAACAGAACTTAATAACCAATTCAGACAACTTGCGTCAGACGAACACAGAAGAAATGTGGCAAGGCCTCAAAACAACTCTACTAACTACCAAAGACCAAGTGCTACAACAAAATAAAAGAAAAACAAAAAACAAACAATGGATGACCGACGAAACTTGGAAAGTAGTAGAAGAAAGGAAGACTCTCAGACAAACAGGCATAAAAACACACAAGAACGAAGAACCGAATATAGGAGACTGAACAGAGAAATACAACGGTTATGTAGAAGTGACAAAAACCAGCACATACAACACATATGTCAGGAAATTGAAAGACGAGCTAACACTAACGAAACCCGAGATCTTTTCCAGTACATCAAAGAAATCACAAGGGAATTTAAACCAAAAACATGGAAAATAGAAGACAAAGAGGGAAAAGTCGTTACTGAGATAGATGACGTAGTGGAAGTATGGCGAACATACTGTGAAAACTTATACATAAGCGAAGTAAACGACCAAGAAGCAGTACACCTTCCTTCCATCATGGAAATCGAACAGGAGCCTGATATATTAAGAGAACAGGTAGAGCAAGCTATTCGTCATTTAAAAAACAACAAGAGTACAGGTGAAGACAGTGTGAGTACAGAAATGCTAAAACATCTTACGCCAAAAGGTGTCGACCTATTATGGGGAATTTGCAATACGATCTGGCAAACGGGACAATGGCCAAAGGACTGGAGTTCATCTACTTTCATTCCACTGCATAAAAAAGGGTCAAGTCAAAAATGTAATAATTACAGAACGATCGCACTGATATCTCACCCAAGTAAAGTTATGCTCAGAATTCTACTAAATCGACTCAAACACTTCGTAGAGTGGCAGATCCCGGAAGAACAAGCTGGGTTAGTAACCGGAAAAGGCACCAGAGAACAGATCATGAACGTACGCTAAATCATTGAGAAGGCAAGAGAGTTCGGAAAACCTACCTATCTCTGCTTTGTTGACTATAGTAAGGCCTTTGACTGCGGGAATTGGCCACAACTCTGGAAAGTATTACTAGACATGGGAACTCCTTCACACCTCGCCTCGTCATACTATTAAGACAGTTATACAACAACAGCACAGGAATAATCAAAATCGACAACAAGACCTCCAAAACCTTTAACATACAACGCGAATACACCAGGATGCATCTTGTCACCCTTGCTATTGAACATCTACAGAGAATACATAGTAAGGAAATCTCTGGACGGTTGGGAAAGTGGAATAGTTATTGGCGGCAAGACAATAAACAACCTACGCTACGCGGACGACACTACCCTCATCGCGAAAGAGGAACAGAAGATGTCAGAATGATTGAAAGGGTTGAGCAGGAGAGTTTACACTTCGGCCTAAAACTAAATCGGCAGAAAACAAAACTCATGGTAATAGACCGCACCAACAAAATAGAAACCGCACCTAACATTCGTGATGTGGAAAATGTCAATGAAATAGTTTACCTAGGTCCCATATAAATAATGAGGGCAATTTGTCAACGGACATAAAAAGAAGAACAGCGCTTGCCAAAACAGCTATGACTAAACTAACAAAAATTTGGAAAGATCGTCACATTACGAAGGCAACAAAATGCAAGTTAGTGAGAACACTGGTGTTTCCCATTGCCATATATGGAGCGGAAGCATGGTCTTTGAAAGCTGTAGACATTCAAAAGCTGGACGCCTTCGAGATGTGGGTTTGGCGAAGACTCTTGAGGATCCCTGGACAGCACATAGAACGAATGTGTCCATATTGGAAGAACTAGAAATTCAAGAAAGACTGTTAAGTGCAGTAAAGCGACGAAATTTGAAACACTTTGGACACGTCACCAGAAGAAAGGATGACAACCTGGAAAAACTGGTTGTTCGGGGAAAGTAGAAGGGAAACGACCTCGAGGGCGTTCCCCAAAACGCTGGATCGACCAAGTCAAGGAATTCACCGGTACACCTTTTCAAGAAAATATTAGGTGCGCCTCAAACAGAGATAAATGGAGAAACATTGCCCAAACTACAACTTAAATAGCAACCATGAGATCACGACACTTCAACTATGAAGTATACGACCAGAGAGAGAGAGAAAGAGCTAATTTTTCTGAACACATTTTGTGAAGAACAAAAATTTGCTATCTTCTTCCATTAAAAAGTTATAAGCAAATTTTGTTAATACTTTTTTTACTAATTTGCATATAATTTTTAACGGAAGAAGATAGCAAATTTTTTTCTTCGCAAAAAGTGTTCAGAAAAATTAGCTATTTCAAAATATGTCAAAATATAGGTATATTTCCGGAAAAAAAATTGATGACGTCATTACTTCAGTTTCGAAATATGGAAAAATATGCAAATTTGGCTTAAAATGAACTTACTCAATCCCATTTAAGAATATCTTTTCAGATTTTTTCTATCGTTTTTCCTTTTCTTATAATAGAGCTGAGACATCGAGTTTCGCTCACCCTGTACCTTCGTCGTTTAGAGCCTCTATATTCCATTTCTTCTGTGTTTGTCGTCTTCGTGTATCTAGCTTTGAGATTTCCTGTTTTATTTTAGCTAGTAAAAGCAGATGATCAGAGTTTATATCTGCTCCTCTATATGTTCTCACATTTGACAGTCTGAAATGGATCTTCTCGACTACTAAATGATCGATCTGATTTCGTGTTCTTTAATTGCGCAACTTTCTTCTCATTTAACCAAATTTGTATCTCTTACAATTACCAAGATCCCATACTCGCCCTCCTTAGCTTGGACACACTGTATATACAGGGTGAGCAATTTAAAACAATAAAATTTTGTTTATTTTTTATATAGCCTAGTAATAGATACAAGTAATAGTTTGTACTTCACTTCACAATAGATTCCACATAGTGCAGGCTTTATTCTTACAAAAAATGGAGCCAATAGATACAGAATAAATGTTTTATGATAC
>CALNHX010013781.1:0-10834 GCA_940337035.1 Agriotes lineatus
ATTTAATCCTCTAAGCGGTCGCCATCCCATGTAATGGTTCATTTATTATAGTGTATTTATGTTAATCTAAGAGCGAATGCTCTTTATTTTTGGGCGGCGTGCAGATTTTCTGGGGTTAGTTCGCTTTTTTCTCTACTGACCGATTTCCATCTGCCCTCTTCGGTTCTCCCGGCTACGTACTTTCTTCAGCGACCAGTTCGCTATTAGACAATCTCTGAGTATTTCACATCTATCTTATGGATTTACAGAGGCTGCATGACGTCGCTTGAGAGTCAAAGGAGTCAAGCAGGCAAACGTCCTATTGCCATTCCTTTCTTTGCAATGGTAACGGATGATATAGCGAAATCATATAAACTAAAAATAGAGCCCATCAAGGTAGACAATTACAGATTGAAATCAAGAAAAATCTCCCAACTAATGTATGCTGACAGCAACGTTTTGCTACCAAATTGAGTAAGATCTTTAACATTGACCTGAATATTTTGAAAAGCGAAGTAAAAAACAGCGGCTTGTGTACCAACAAGAAAAAGACTCAGACTATGATAACGACAAAAAGACAATCACATGCGATTTTTCGGATAACTAAAGCTTGCAGCTGTACGGTGCCCGCCAGACCGCTCACAATGCATCGGAGATTTTTGTCTTATCTTACATCCCGCGCGTAAGCGTGGAAACTGCATTTCCTTGAAGCTTGAGTTGGCATTCAACCCGAGGTGTTTGGTCGTGTCCATTGAGTGCGCGGTGCGGAAAATTAGTTCGCCATGTAATATCAGAACCCTAATATCGTCAAACTGTTTTGAATTACGGCCTAACACCAGATTTGCATAAAAGGGTTTCTCAATAAAAATTACCAATCTACGGAGGGTATTAATTGTAGGGTCAATAGCCCCCAGGGCAATTGTTCATTAAAATCTCTTAAGGCAATTTCTTGCTTGATAACTAATTAGAATTATAACGTAGTTTGTATTCGAAGGACGTCCCCCAAAAGCCCTTATTTTGTTGTCTAGTATCATTGTGTATTTGACTGTAATTCTTTTGATAAGTGACATTTTTAATAGATATTTTGCTTGTATCCCGCACATGTTTTATTGCATTTTCCTAAGTTATGTTAATCATTGTACAGCAATTAGCAAGCAAGTACCAATACCATCCAAGGTAAGTCCCAGTAGTGGGCGCTGTCGCACATATCGTCCCAAGGCATCGCTTGTTCCCTATTTCGGATTTTAGGAACAAGTAGGAAACTAAGTACAGAATCAGTGGCAACCCAATTTCTCTTTTCTAGCCCCAACGTACTCACCGCGAACTCACCTTACTTTCTCGACTAACCCACTAGTCGGGGTAAAATTGTACAAAGCTAAAATATGTACGTGGTGGGGCAATATAGTCCTTTAAAGTAATTGTACATTAGATTTGATAGGTCCTCGAGGGGCTTATTATTCAAGTAAAGTCAAGCAACGACCTGTTTTGCGTCAGTTTGTCCTGTAACATCCTAGCTTAGAAAATAATTGTTTAGTTCATATTGGAGCAATTCCTATTCATTCTTTCTCTAAATCTCGCCCAGAAATAAGAAAATGGTTACCCTCCCATCATTAAGTGCCTAACTGGAGCAGGTTGAATGTAAAACTTTGCACCCAAACAGGATCAAAGATATATGTCCTCCGTCAGAAAGGCTATGGTTGCGTACTGTTCGGTTCTGAATCCCAATTCGATGATTTCAATTATATTTTGTTGTAGGAAGCAAGTTGAGCCAGCACTTCTGAAACAAAAATGAAAAGGTATTTAATTAGTTAATTGCTTTTTAATTATTTATATAATTTTGCTTTTCCATGGTTAGGGAATATTTCGCTGCTACTGGGAAGCGCCGCGTTTGTAGGCAAGCATTAAAAAGTTTTTCCTGTGTAGGTTCAGTTATTATTTTGCCTTAATTACAAAGACATGCCACAACCTATTTTCCCACATGCAAAAAAGGACAAAAATAGCAATGATGGGTCAATGCACCGCAACACCTTTGCATTAGTAATAATCAGATCCGGCTGTATTTCATCTGGTGCAGTAATTACGTCGTCTAGGCACTTCTGCAACAATGAAATCAACAACCGGAGGCTTCTACCATTCATCTGTAAGTTAATGGCAAACTTCATCATTGAGTTCTAAACTCGATGAACGACTTCGCGTAAGTACCGCGGATATTTCGGGAAATGTTATTCATAAGTTGCATCATTTGTGGTGAGAACGGGAGAATGCAGACTTATAAATCAGGGTGGTTAGCATCGGATATGAGACAAGATTCGAGCACATGTGAGGCGTCACGGATGAGAGGACGCTCACTTTGAGCGGCTGCTTGTGTCAACTCAGGCGAAAAACTGACAAATTTTTATGTGCCCATAAAAATGAAGGGCGTTAAACCATTTCGCTTTTTTGTACAATGTAGACAGCACAGTTTCGAGATTAAAATTAGGAAACGTCTTCTTAATGAGACGAAGACCTTGCACGCGCTTTTCGGCCCGAATAAAATAAGGGCAGCATAGACAACGTCGAGACGTCTGTGGTTTTGCACAAATGCTCGGCTCCGTCATGCACTATGACAATAAAACATTAAAGGCGTACCTACCAACATGGGGGAGAAAACTGTAATTTGGAATCGCGCATTCGATCAATTTACATCACATATTAGTGTAATGACATGTCATTACGAGATAAACGCTCCGGAAATGCAATACAGCAATTGTGCACTTTCCTACAGTAAAAAATGTCATCATGCAATTTTCCCCACCACAAATTCAACGACCCTTGTCCCGCTGAGGAAATGTGGTAGTTATCAAATTAACTAATTCATCTTACATTTAAATCCTGATAAAAACTTCTGGAAACATGCGGTCTTTGGCAACGTATTTAAAAACGCTGGTCTAACGATGTAAATCACGTAAAAGATTACTTACTAGGGTTTAGCAAGACTTTGTCTATATGAGCGTTAGCAGTCTGGTATTCCACATAAATTACATCTTGTCCATAAGAAATAAAAACTTTAAAACAAAGTTGTTGGTATTGGTACGGTAGCTAAAAGTAAATCACAATTTTAATTCATGTGGAATAGAAATACGAACAGAGACCAAAGTATACATATAAAAAAGTACAAAACAATAAGCGAAAGCAAACAGTAATATTAAAGAAAAATGGATTATAAAAAATAATAATTAAAGAAAAAGTTTAAGAAATCGAAAGAATATACGGAAGATCTGTGTGCAGATGAAAAAATCTGTAAATTGCCTTACTCAGAACTTTCTCCAGTGGACGTTGTGACACAAAACAATTTTAAAAATCAAAGAAAAATAGGGGTAAAAATATCTTCACGTTCATAATAATACAGAAAGAATAAAAGGAAACACTTGGTGATGCGCATTAAATCAATTTCAAATAAAAAAACGTTACCGGCGATAGGATTCGAACTACAGAATCTGCGAATGCGATTTTGACTCCGCCAGTCTGATGCACGAGGCCATCGAGGACCTATCCCGGCTGTGCGATGCGCGACGATATTAAACAGAACGCACGTATTCGTTGTCCCTGTTTGACTTTTTTTACATTTACCCTGACTGTTGAGTTCCATTCTCATAAAGTGTAAAGCCTGAGCTATGTGCAAATTATTACTTTTATCTAGTTCTCAGATAAAGTAACAATAAACAAAAATTCTTTTTTTGTGGTATTCACCCTTCATATATTGAGTCCAAAATATGCCGTTTTTCTTTAAGGGTAAAAACCTGAGCTTTGTGCAAAATATTATTTTCATTTAAGTACCTAATAGTTCTTGAGTTAAAGCATAAATAGGAAAAATTTTATTTTTTAAGGTGTTCACGCTGTATATATTTTGCTGAAAGATTCTCGGCTTTATGCCAGGAAAGTATATAATCTGCATGAAAAATATCGTTTTCTTTCAACAAATAATTTTTGAGTTATACCGGCAACAGACAAACGGACAGACAGACAAACATACAGACAGATATACAGAATTGAAAAGCTTGTTTTTCGTCATCCAGGGGCCCTGAAACGCGAAGATCTGAAGAAATCTTGGAAGGTGATTTTTGGCGATTACAATACTTCCTTCGTCTTTTAGAAGAAGGAAGTAAAAATGAATACGGTCACCATACAACTCTCTTTTACTACTTGTAAAAATATTATTTTGCATTTTTTCTTAAACTATAATTTTTACAAAAAACTTAAAAGTTATAGATAATTACGTAATATATACGTTTTAAAAAAATTATTGCCATTCTTTTTGGGAATAATATTTTTGTAAATATTTATTTAGCGATTCCTTTAAAAATTTACTTCCTACAAAAATGTTTTAAACAAAACTTGTAGATAATTGCATATGTGATATTTTTCTATGAAATTTAATTTGTATCAAACAATTCTAAAATTTTCTGAAAAAAACAGGAAAAAAATAAGAATAAAGTACTACTCAGGTTGCCCGTTTCTAACCAAAAATCATTGATATCGTCAAATTTATTTTAAAAACGAAGATTGTTACCGTTGCGGAGACTGTAAAAGAAGTAAGCAAAGGCAACCGGCCTCTCAGCGGGAGCTGGTCGTGGGTAAAACGAAAGACTCAAAAGGTTCAGCTGTAAAATAAAAATATGGGCGCCAAGTAACAAGTAACCCAGCACTTTGCTAATCAAAAGGTACACTACAGAAGGCGTTACTAACCTAACGTGAAAATAAAAGGTAACGGAAAAGGCACAAATTAGATACGCAAACAAAAATGTCAAGGCAGTATAATTGCAGCAAACAAAAATACAAACACAATTAAAGTGCACATAAAAATATCATACGGCAAATCAAATCAGTATATCACAAATTTATATCACAGTAATAAACCTCACCAAAATAGCGGTACATAATTTACATAATAATTAAGAAGTATACGAAATATTAACGTAGCTCAAGTAAATAGATTAAAATATATTAATATTCATAATCGAATCACAGAATGACTAACCAAATGGCTAAATGCAAAACTAGCAAGTTGTTGATAACACAATGGCTATGACACATTTATTACAGCTTAAATTTAGAATTACTAGGTAAATTCGACCAATTACCCACTATGCAAGAGCAGTTTTACAGCTTATCAAAAATATTACACGAAATTACTTGCAACGTCTGGATTCAACCTAAATCAATGTCACAAACGTGACGCAAAATCCGAGAATGAATTAAATTCGTCATGCAAATGCCGTACAACTTTCGCTAATATAAACACTTGGACGAAGCGTGAGGCACAACTATCCTAATAACGTTTAACCTAAAATAGTGATAATAAACTACCGCAACAAAATCATTAGAAACAAATACTTAAACTGTCTCAAAATGTGAGTAATGCGCTTAAAATATAGACTACAAGCATTCAATCATTTGCCGGATACGAAGTAGCACAGTCACAAAAACATATTAAAACAGATCCCAAGTGACCCAAATCATAATGGATAACAACCGACTTTGCAATAGTTCTCCAGGCTGCAGCGAGCACAGATGAAGGGTTCGATAACTAGCGGTGCGGTCGGGCTCGCCCAAGGTTTGTGCAGAGCTAACGACCTGCAGGTAGAGTCGATGCAGAAGGTTACGCAGGAACTTCTACCTTTGCTCTCGGTTGTAGGCCTGGGGGCTTCTACATGTTCGCAAAGCTCAAGAAAGCAGCTGGGACCAACTTCGCCCGAAGATTAGGGGTCTCAAGAGGGCCACGAAAAGGTCCACAAAAGCGGATGCCACCAAAAACAAGGACAAAAATCGACGCTGCAAAAATGGACACCGCAAAATGGAGACCGCAAAAATGGAGCTAAAAGAATATCATACCATATAATCTAAATAAACATCATTAAGGAAACATACCCTTAGGTGTTCTAGGCTCCGCTTCGCAAAAAGAAAACATGTGCTCGCCCAGATGAAATCCAAACTAAGTTTGAGGCTTAGGAAATAGCAAAATAACCTTCCCGGGGACTGCATCATCAAAACCGAAAGGCTCAAAACACAACACAAAAGATTTGCGAGGTCAGATGCCTATTAAGGTACTTTTCAAAACGGCAACTATTTTGCAGCAACACAATATGGCGAATAACCAAAAAGGCTGATAAGGAAACCCAAATTCGAAAACTGGAGGGAACCTTAAATATGCAACCAAACTAACACCGATGCAACAAGAGAGGCCTAATCTAACTCAAATTAATTAAGAATATAAATTCAAGGAAATTAGAAGCTTGTAGTAGCGGGTAATATTTAGATGTATCGAAAATAGGTCAATTAAATATGTTGTTAGATCATCTTTAAGTCCGGTCGTCATTTTAAATTTTGGGCTCGATCCGGCCCTGCCTGTTCTCTGCTTTGAAGGCATTTTAGGCATTTGTACCTCGCAGTCCGTGTATCGGTTAAAATTAATTCAGATAGTCACGCTTTGTTAGCAGAATTTCATTTTTAAATTCACCCTTTGTTCTTTGTTGCCTGCAAGGCGGATGCAGATTATCTTTTCCCAGTATTTCGTTAGTTCGAGACATTTAACCTTCGAGTCCCGTGCGAATTGTCCAGTCAGCTGTCCTGCGATTCTGTTGAAATTTTCCGTTACCTTCCTTCGTCTTCGCATATGCAAGAGAAAGATGCATATAGGACGCGTTGGTAGCCGTTGGCTTTTGCCGCAGTTTTGAAATTCAGTCCCGACCCGATCTTGAAGCATACAGCACGTGTTCTAAGATCGCACCCCCTGACGGCCTCGCGTGATGCAGCCGTTGGGGGTGGCATTGTTCTCGTTTCCGTTTTCTGCGTTAATTTATGTGTTTCGTTATTGTTGGTGCCTTATGAAGGAGTCGTATGCTATCGGTACGAGGGAATATCAGTTACAACAGCCGTGGGGAATTGAAGTGAATCAAGTTTTAGTTAAAACGTGGTCGGAGTTCTTTATCGTCGGAAGATTGCGAGATCTTCTAAGTTGTCGCCATGGGCGGATTTGTTTACGGACTCCTAACCAGACCATCGTTAACTAAGCATGACGTGTGTCGTTCTCGCTGTCGAGGGCTTTGCCCATTACCGCTGTGTACGTCGTCTACCCGTCTCGAGGGGATTATGATTGCATTCTACCGACCCCGTTTGCTGTCGTTACCATCTTTAATATCAAGGCTGAGTTCCGCATTCCATCTACTCTGGGATTCCCCGTTCCCGTTGTCGTTCATTTCTTCACGCATCTTAAGGCAGGTGCTTGGAAGGCAAAACACCCTATCGCGCCGACCGTCGATTACAGTCAGCTGAACTCCTACCAGGTAAACCATGCTTGTATTTTATGAAACTGTCGTGTATAACCTAGTGTTCTTTTCATCAAAAAGTGTTGAACATTCCCGCTTAATATTACTGCTATAGTTAGCATTGTTGTTCGTATTGAAGTAACTTGTAACGTAAATTAGTAACTAACCCCTTTGATTATTTTTCTTGTAACTAGTCAAACATTTCATGTCCATTGTTACCTGCTTATTTTATTTATTACTTGAATAGAGCTCATTGTTAAGTACTGATGTCTTTAATTTGTATTGACGATATTTTGTTTGTTGTTGTGTTCCTTTTCAGTTAGTTGTAAAGGAGTTTAGCAGCTGCTTCAAGAAGTGGTTTCGTCAAGGTAAGTCAGTGCCGTAGCGTGTTAGCCGAACCGAGCTTGCCGAGTTGTTAGTGGGAATTGAGCCCACACTTCTCCATTCAAGTGGGTTCGATTTAGTTAGTTAGAATGGAGTGGCGTCCTACATTTACCATCATTACACCCTTTTGTATCGATGGACAGCCCTAACTCGAAGGTAGAAAAGAACCCGCCCTCCCGGTTGAGTTGAGTCGAGCAACCCTTCGTGTTACCGTCATCTAACGGGGTTAGGGCCTTGTAGTTTCGATCGATCTCCCGATTTTGTCGTTTTATCGTGTCGCGACTAACAAGTCCGGCTCTCGAGCGTATGATTTTGTTGTGCACGCTTGAGGGGTGGTTTGTTATGTCGTTGTGTCGTTTTTGTACGGTAACAATGTAATACGTTTAAATGACTTTTAGCCCGTAACAAGATATAGACTTTCAGTCCGATCGATTAAACCGTCTGGTCTGTAGAGAGAACACAGACAGATTGACAGACAGACATTACTTCAAAAATCATTTTTTCTAAATCAGAAAACAAGAATCGGATATTTTTGCAAAAATCGTTCAGATAAATCGTTAATCATAAAAAGTAGAGACTCACCTGGAACTGAAAATCTTACCTGAAGAATAAAAAAGAGCAGTAGGAACAGATAAGTTAACTAAGCATTTCCAGAATTGACACTTGAGGATAAAGTTGATATTCTTTTCAATCAATAATAAGACAAGCTTTTGAGAGATACGCAATACCCAAAAGCACTTTAACTTACAAAGTTGAAAGGTCGGCATAAATTATGAATAACACCTAATAGAAGGTATTTTAGCATATGCCAATTGGGGTTACCCTTTAACTTCTTTGGACATACGACTTTTAAACAAAAGTTTTTTGATAGAAAGCGAATTTTAGTCAAATAATTCACAAAAATATGCCTGGTGTCGATTGGATGAAGTATTTACAAGTTAAAAATTGTTACCGTGTACTTATTAGCACATAATTAACGTTTAAAACCATTTTAAAAATTTAAATTTCGTCTAGCAAATTACAGAAAATCGTTTTTATACATTTTTTTCTCGATAACGGTTGCAGATACGAAAAAACTGCAAGAGAACAAAAAGATTCTAAACAAAACAGAAAACTCAATTTGTATTTTAGAATCTAACAGCGGTGCACCGCAAAAAAGTTCAGGGGGAGAAAAGGAAGCATGACCTCTGAAAAAATATCTCCCTGTAGATTCTCACAACGATTTGATATGGTCAATGATGTAAGCCCTGCAGCGTAACCTGTATTCCAAATTTGAGCTAAATATCTCAAAAACTGCAGGAGCTATAAAGGAAAAAGTTAAAAGTTAAAAAAAAATTGACCGGAAGTCGACCTCGGAAAAGAAATCCGATTTCCGGTTTCTATATATTTTTGGAATCTACTCTGCAAGCTGAGTCAAATGATATATATCTCGTCCTCCTAAAATATATCTCCATGTTCTTGCTTCTCAGTTAATAATAACAAGTGTATGACGATGTTATCTCATCGCGCAACAAAAAACATGTAGGTTAACTACACGTAGAATGACAAAGATTCACTTTTGTGGATCGTATAGATAACACTTAAAATATATCTCCATTTTCTTGCTTCTCAGTTAATAATAATAAAATGCTAGTTTTATTTTTTGCATTTCTTCGGTTATGGAAAATGAAAAATGGTTAGCAACAGTATGAATAGATGCAGTATTTTTTTCTCTACAAAAAATGTATTTACACTTTAGCTCTAAAATAATTAGGGGAGCCAATAATTGGACATTAAGAATTTAACACGAGATGAAAAAAAAAATTGACCGGAAGTCGACCTCGGAAAAGAAATCCGATTTCCGGTTTCTATATATTTTTGGAATCTACTCTTCAAGCTGAGTCGAATGATATATATCTCGTCCTCCTAAAATATATCTCCATTTTCTTGCTTCTCAGTTAATAATAATAAAATGCTAGTTTTATTTTTTGCATTCCTTCGGTTATGGAAAATGAAAAATGGTTAGCAACAGTATGAATCGATGCAGTATTTTTTTCTCTACCAAAAATGTATTTACACTTTAGCTCTAAAATAATTAGGGGAGCCAATAATTGGACATTAAGAATTTAACACGAGATGAAAAAAAATTGACCGGAAGTCGACCTCGGAAAAGAAATCCGATTTCCGGTTTCTATATATTTTTGGAATCTACTCTTCAAGCTGAGTCGAATGATATATATCTCGTCCTCCTAAAATATATCTCCATTTTCTTGCTTCTCAGTTTTTAAAAATTTAAATTTCGTCTAGCAAATTACAGAAAATCGTTTTTATACTTTCTTTCTCGATAACGGTTGCAGATACAAAAAAACTGCAAGAGAACAAAAAGATTCTAAACAAAACAGAAAACTCAATTTGTATTTTAGAATCTAACAGCGGCGCACCGCAAAAAAGTTCAGGGGGAGAAAAGGAAGCATGACCCCTGAAAAAATATCTCCCTGTAGATTCTCACAACCATTTGATATGCTCAATGATGTAAGCCCTGCAGCGTAACCTGTATTCCAAATTTGAGCTAAATATCTCAAAAACTGCAGGAGCTATAAAGGAAAAAGTTAAAAGTTAAAAAAAAATTGACCGGAAGTCGACCTCGGAAAAGAAATCCGATTTCCGGTTTCTATATATTTTTGGAATCTACTCTTCAAGCTGAGTCGAATGATGTATATCTCGTCCTCCTAAAATATATCTCCATTTTCTTGCTTCTCAGGTAATAATAACAAGTTAACAAGTTAAAAAAAAGGTATTCCAATTTACTGTGTGTACGGTTGTCCCAAAACATAGAACGAACAATATAATGGAGACGGTACGCCAATGTATACTTCACTTTTTCAACATGAATTGCGGCTTTTTATAGTTGTAGTTAGAACCTAAGAATGTTTTAAGAGATGGAAGGCATTCGGAATATCTCTTAGTATTCAACATGGCGGCTATTTTGCAACCTGGCTTCTTGAGCTTAAAAACTCCCACAAATTGTCAAGTTATATTGTCTTTTTACTCGAGTAACGCGTATCTGAGGTTAAAATCAACATAAGGGAACAAGTTTATACAGCTATCAGAGTTTATGAAGAATTCAACAGAGAAAACTTTGTCATTCGTAAACCTATCCGTCCATTCTCTGCCCTTACCGTGGACCA
>CALNHX010013782.1:0-10804 GCA_940337035.1 Agriotes lineatus
AACAAAGAGAATTTAAAGAGGAAATAAAAGAACTAAAGTATACCAATGAAAGCGCTACGAAAGAAATACAGGGATTAAAGCAGGAAGTGGAGAGAGCAAATGAGAGAATAGAAAAACTGGAAGGGGAAAAGAGGAGAAAGGACATAGTGATCCAAGGGATAGAAATGCAATCCACTAACCCAAAAATGTTAAAGGAAGAAATGGAAGGGTTTATAGAAAGGGAACTGGGAGTAGTATTGAAAGCGGAAGCTGCTTGGAAACTGGGAGAAAAAACTTGCTTAGTGGAACTTAACAGCAAAGTGGACAAAAGTACGGTAATGATCAATAAGAGAAAACCACACGATTCCAGACTGCAAGTGTTCATAAACGACGATCTGACACTAGACGAAAGAATGGTACAAGCAACAATACGGAAGCAAGCCAAAGAAGAAGCAGCAAAAGGAAAAACAGTTAAAGTGGGCTACCGTAAGATGATAAGCGACAAAGAAACCTGGACCTGGAACAAGATAACACGAAAACTGCAGCAAACAAAACCAGCACAGGTACAGGACAGGACAAGAAAAAAGGAACAAGGCAAAGAGAATGGAAAAAAACGAGAATGGACTGAATAGAATAGGAACATCGAATATTAGGAGTATAAATGGAAAGGAAAAGGAACTCATTCAAGAAATCAAGAAATATAAAATGCAAATACTGGCAATTACGGAAACGAAGAAGAAAGGAGTAGGAGAAATGATAGTGGAAGAATATGGCTTCCTATACAGCGGAGTAGAAATGAATAAAAGAGCGGAAGCAAGTGTAGGTTGTGTGATAAGCCCGCAGTATATGAAGAAACTAGTGGAATGGAAAGCATTGAGTAAGAGAATAATAAAAGTAACATTCGCACGAAGTAACTCTGAGAAAATGGATGTAATAATAGTATATGGACCGGGCGAAAATGATACGAAGAATGAAAAGGAACAATTCTGGGAACAGCTACAAATTGTATATGAAGAAGCAAACAACCCAACTATACTTACTGGGGATTTCAATGGCAGAATAGGGAATGACACTACAGGAAGACACGTAGTGATGGGCAGCTACGGAGAGAACACAAGAAATACGAATGGGGATAAACTAATAGATTTTTGCATTCAGAATGGACTGGTGATTCAAAATTCCTTCTACCAACATAAGGATAGTCATAAATACACTCGGGAGGAAACGGGAAGAAATGAAAGATCAATTATAGACTATGTTATTACAGAGACAACAAACAGAAGAAGCATTCAAGACGTAAGGGTATATAGGGGTGCCGAACTATCAACAGACCACTATCTACTAGTAGCGACAATAAAAAACGAGACAAAAGAATGTGTGAGGGAAGTGTAGGAGCTCAGTAAGAAAGAAACAAAAACCATCAAGACATACAAACTACAAGAACAACGGACAAGAGAGGAGTTTGCCTAATGGATCACGAAGGAGGCACAGGATACAGCAGATGAATGGCAAAACTTGACAATAGAAGGAAAATGGTTGAAATTCAAGGAAATCATGTACGCGGCTGGGACCAAAGCTTGCGGATTAGCCATAACAGGAGGATTCAAGAAGAGAACAAGTTGGTGGAACGAGGAAGTCAAAAATTTGATCAAAACAAAAAAGACAGCGTGGAGAGCATACCTACAACAAAGAAGTGAAGAAGCCTATGAAAATTATAAAGCAGCGCGACGGTTGGCAAAGGAGAAGATCAAAATAGAAAAAGCCAAGGAATGGGAAGACTTCGTGATAAAGATGGAAAAAGATAGTAAATCAAATTACAAGCTTTTCTATAAAGTTCTCAAGAATATGAGAAACAAAAGAGAACAACAAGGGTTGAGGCACATTATGGACAAAGAAGGAAACATAATTACTGAAGAAAATGAAGTTATAGATAGATGGAAACAGTATTTTCAGGACATGTTAGAAGGAGC
The DNA here is from genome assembly GCA_940337035.1 of Agriotes lineatus. Taxonomy (NCBI): domain Eukaryota; kingdom Metazoa; phylum Arthropoda; class Insecta; order Coleoptera; family Elateridae; genus Agriotes; species Agriotes lineatus. Next base: position 1,950 of record CALNHX010013782.1, read on the forward strand.
TGACACAAGCGGAGAGGAAGCAGAAACAGAACAAAGCGCAATAAGACCAGGAGAAGGAAATGCCAATACACAACTAGAAGAAACGAGTGACAATATACAACTAGAAGAAGTAAAGAAAGTGATAGGTAAACTGAAAAACGGGAAAGCACCAGGAGCAGACGGCTTAAAAGGAGAGTTATTAAAATGCATGGGAGAAGATGGAATGATACTACTACATGCAATTATTAAAGAAGCATGGGCAACTCTAACAGTACCCAAAGACTGGAAAACGTCCATAATAGTTCCAATCTACAAAAAGGGAAATCGTACAGATTGCTCAAATTACCGTGGAGTTTCATTGTTATGCGCAGCCAGCAAGGTGTACAAAATGATCCTGGAAGGAAGGCTTAGAAAGGTGGTGGAGGACAAACTGCATGAGGCACAAAGTGGATTTCGACCTGGACACTGCACCCAGGATCATATATTTACAATCAGAAATGTAATAGAGAAATCGCTACCCTATAACAAGGAAGTATATATATGTTTTGTTGACCTGGAGAAGGCCTTCGACAAGGTGGAGAGACAAAAAATATGGGATGTACTAGAGAGAAATGGTATTGCAAATAATTTGATAGAAGCCATTATATTACTGTATAAGAAAACAGAAAATATAGTCAGAAAAGACAACAGAGAGAAATAGATTCAGAACAACGAAGGGAGTTAGACAAGGAGGCAACCATAGCCCACTACTTTTCATTACTTTTATGGGCGAAATAATAAGAAATGTCAGCAGTAAAAGTAAGAAGATGAAGGTGGGATACTACAAATTGAAACCGGTAGAAGTGGGAGATTGTGTATTTGCAGACGATGTAGCAATAATGGCAAACACAGAAAGGAGCTTACATGTCAACCTGTGGGCAGAAGAGCTAGAAAGAAAAGGAATGAGAATCAATATTAAAAAAACAAAAATAGTAGTGATATCAAATAATAAGGAGAGAAGAGCAAGCATCCAAATTAACAATCAGATAGTGGAGCAAGACAGCAGCATAAAGTATCTAGGAATAGCCATAGATAATACTGGAAAAATGGAAGAGGAAATTAACAATAGAATTACTGCAACAACTAAATTGTTCCACGGTATGAGAAGAGGTTTCATCAGCAAAAAAGAAATTAGCAACAAAACAAAAATGACAATCTACAAAACCATATACTTGCTGACATTACTATACGGAAGCGAAACATGGGTTCTAACAGAGAAATTACATAAAAAAATACAGGTACTGGAAATGAAGTATCTGAGAAGAGTAGCAAATGTAATGTTAATGGACAAGATAAGGAACGATGAAATTAGAGAAAGACTGAAAACAGAGAGTGCTAGAAAGTACACAGAGAAGGCTCAGTTGCGGTGGTGGGGACATATGAAAAGATTACCTGAAGGAAGGCAAGTTAGACAAGTATGGGAAGCAAAGACCACCGGAAAAAGAAAGAAAGGCAAACCAAGCATGACGTGGGATAAGGAAGTGGAAGAACTACTGAAGGGAAAGGGGCTAACATGGAACAGGCTGAGAACATAGCAAGGGACAGAAATAGATGGAGAGCAGCGACGAAATAGAATAAAGGAAGGTACAAAGAACCATTACAACCTATTCAGAATAGACAGCTAGCAAGTGTAAAGTTGAGTTGCATGATTATATTAAATTTGTTTATTTATTTTGGATTATTTTATGTAAGAATGAAGTAATTAGTTATGTAAAGATAGGTTTATTACACCCTCTACACTTAACGGTAGAAGAGGGATAGATTATATATATATAATAATATACATACCAGATATCAGCCAAATATGTTTAATTTTTTTATCCACAATCACCTTATAATTGAAGTTTTATCCACACTTATGAACCGTCTAAAGTACCACTTGATCCAGTAATGGAATAATTAAATTACTTTATTCCACTAGTGGGATAAAACCATGTCACATTGTTGATAGCACTGTCAAGCTATGCCAAATTCGAAATTTGTAGGTTAAGTTTTGCGTCGATCTGTGTCAAATAACAAACAAAACTTAACCTATTAACCTCTCGAATTTGACATAGACTGACAATACACTTCAGTACTGCCAAACGTATAACATTTGATCTTTCGGTACTTTCCAAATTGTCACTATAACTTTTCATGGCTGTCAATGCAAAACGTATGTTTTTTTAGATATTTATTGAGTTGTTGGATAAAACGTTGTATTGCATTCGTGTTTTAATTGTGTTTTATCCACTTAAGAAAATTAAACGCTCGAACTGTATTCTCGCGTTTAAACATTCTTGCGTGGATAAAACACCATCTAAAACACTTATACAATAAATAGCTATTATTTGATTTTGGAATTAAGGAGATACGAAATATTTCAACTTTTCTATTACATTCATATTGTACATGCACTAATAATAGAAATATTTGCTAGGTAATGATTCTAGAAGTGTGCTGTGTATAGAAAAGGATGAACGTCTAGTAGGACCATAATCTCAAAAGTTAGCATAAAGAAACAATTATTAATTTTTGTCCGTTATTTAATTATTTATTCTTCTTTTCTAGGCAAAGTTAATATGACAAAAGAGAACATGCGATTAAAATGGGGAGTTGGTCGAATGATTATTGAATCTCCAATTCCTCCCATCGTCATTCCAATATGGCACATAGGAATGGACGATGTGTTACCCAACTACCCACCATATATGCTGCGGCTGCGAAAGAACTTGACCTTCAACTATGGCAAGCCCATAGATTTCACAGAAATAATCAAGACGCTAAAGGAACGCAAAGCCACAGACGTGGAAGCTCGAAAGGCGATTACGGACCGCATACAGGACGAGCTGCTGAAGCTGAAGGAGGAGACCGAAATTTTACACCAAAAGTATTTTAAGTTTAAGTCATGATGAACGTAAGGTGCCGTAGAGTAGGATAATCGGCTTTTGTTTTAAAACGTTTTTTATTTTTTTTAATTAGTGTATATTCTTCCTTGTAGAGTAGTGCAGTACGCAGTAGGTGTGGTTAGTGAAACAAATCATTCGTGCCCTTATAAGATGATAACTTGTGCTAAATTTAATGTTTAGGCATTTGACCATATCTAAGAATATGTACGTCACCTTAAATGTGGTTAAGTGTGAGTATATGTATGCTCTTATGTACATACTAAACTACTACAGGCCTTTGTTCACATCTTGGTTTAGTTCTAGAGATTGTCACATTGGATCGGTCTCTCTATTACAAATTAGTGGATAGGTTACATGCCAAGGTGAAGCAGTTCCAGAATTGAATACGAGATGTGGACGAGTTGAAAGCATATTTGGCCTTGCTAAATTGTAATACTGCACCAAAAATTGATGTCTACCAATTCAAATGAGTTCATGTAACAATGTATTGCTTGTTATTTTTTGAAAACGGCGTCTTCAACGCGTATCCTAATACCTGAAGATATTATGCGGTTACGGTAGACATTGGTGGTAGCCATATTCCAAGTATGTGATCGTATCTAACTTCCTCCGTAATGAATGTCTTCATAGTTGTAAGCATCACTCATTGTCACTAAGAATATATGCAAACCCTTTTAATGTTTAGACAACTTTTTACAAGCATTTCTACGTGAAATAGACAAATTAAGGATTATGGTAGTATTATATGATCGGGGTATTTTTATATTGCTGTAGTGCTATGATTGTATATTTTATTATGGCTCCGCCATGAGGCATACTGATTTCTTATTGACCACTCACAGGGTGACTTTTGTGAAACGAATGCATGTTTAAATTTTGTAGTAAAAGTTTTGCTGCAGTTTTTTTTTTAATAGGGCATTATAATTTTAATGGACACCCTGTAGATTTTTACTCAGCAGCATATTTGGGGAAAATATTTTTATTTATACATTTAACTAACTGAGGAACCCTAGCAGCTTTAACTATTTTTTTTTAATCAATGATGATGTGATTGTATAATATCCCATATAGTAGAAATATTTTACAGATTTTCTACATTTTATGAATTTTTTAATCAATTATTTTATTTTTAATATATTGTTAATTAAAAACGTACTTCTACCATATTTATTAATGTATTATTTTATAATGCTAAAACTGATTGCTTAGGCTGTAAGCCAACTTTAGCGTTACTTGTTTTCTACCAATTGAATGAATGGTTGAGGTATTGAACTAGAATAAATTATTTTAAAATTTATTTAATACTTCAAAGATATTTATTACAATTTAATAGTAGAAATATGTTTAAAGTACTGACTAATTAATTGCAGTTATTCTTATCACAAAATGTACAAACAGTGTGAATCATGTTTAAAAGAAAATCTAGTAGTTTTATAAATATTTTTCAGTTTAATTAATAATATAAATGTGTAACATCAACGTCTTCCTCGATCTTCCTCACATGTTTTCTGACACCATTTGTAAAAATTATTTTATGCTACAAATCTCACCCTGTCTGTATAAAAACTACCGCACATACGCATAGCTAAGTCAGTGTGCCAGAATATCCAGATTGAGCGAAATGATAGTCTAGTTTTTTCCTTTGCCACCGAACAATTTTAAGAAATTTTTTATGGTTTTGGCGCTACAGTAGTTTTATTAGGTGGCATGCGTAAGATTAGTCCAATCGTGCATAGTTATGAGTAAATATTGTTTGCTCAATTTGTGTACTTGTACTCCTTTTATCATATAAGCACAAACTTGGTTGCGCAAACAAAAAATATTCACTTATTATGTATACTATTTTCAATCCGTTAAGGCTTGTTAGTGTTTTAGTATAAATTTATATCTAATTGTGTATTGCGAAGAATGTTGTCTTCAGTATTTGCCGTACATGCAATAAAAATAACTGTCTAATCGACATAAAAACGAGCCTTAATTCTAATTAGTTACGAGCCTCTAGTGAATTGATTGATGTTTTTCTTGTAGTAATCATCTATTTGGTATTTATTTACTTTGTTATCTGTTATTATTATATTATGGTTGTTACTTGCCTGTTTTAAGGAGTAGTTTATTGTACATACTTCATTGTTATGAGTTTTGTTTTATATTGTGATGGTGACCATCGTAGATTAGCCGAATTGTGAAGGTCTTTCCAATAGAAATTAGTTCCAGAATTGTCATGCATGCAAAACAAAACAAAGACGTTTGTATACTAATTTATGAATTTCGTGTGGTTGTGAGTATGCAAATTACCAGACTATTTTGTTAAAAAAATAATTGTAATAAACATTTACTACTAAAATTATACGTGTTTGTGTAGCCAATTATGAATATAAAATGAAATTTTTGTTTATATAGTTTATAAGCAATTATGTACGCTGAAATCTAGATTTAAATGTTTAACCGAGATATTCAGTCATTATATAAATTTTACAGATGACAGATTGATTTTTGGACATTTTACGATGAGTTTTATTTCAGTTATTTTGGTGACGATGTTTGATATAAATTTTAATATCATACAAAAGTTAACAGAGATAATAAAATTGCCTTAATAATAATCAAGAAATAACAAGAGATCAATAAAAAAACCAATTAGGGTAGGCTGTGATTTGTGTTATATGTTTGGCAGTACTGAAGTGTATTGTCAGTCTATGTCAAATTCGAGATTAGTAGGTTAGGTTTTGTTTGTTGTTTGACACAGACTGACTTAAAACTTAACCTGCAAATCTCGAATTTGACATAGACTGACAATACACTTCAGTACTGCCAAACGTATAACACATATCACAGCCTACCCTAATTGGTTTTTTTATTGATCTCTTGTTATTTCTCAATATAGTATGTACAGTAAAGATAGCTCAAAAATTGTTCAAAAAAAAAGTTCTATCCTGCTGCAAACTGTTCAGTACTCTTTTCTTAGTAAGTGGTAAAAAGTTGCTTCGGGTTTAGGCAGGAGGGAGGTGGAAAGGTGGTAAAATGGTAGGTTACAACAGTTTTTCGCAAATATCTCGTTAACTGTAAGGTTTAGGGCAAACTTTACCTTATACAAAATTAATCTACATTTAATTTACAATAAAAATGGACTTATGAATTTTTGCGCCTATGACTCGTAATATTCGCTCCAAGTATGAAATGAATTACATCTAGTATGCTTTGAATTTCACATAATGAATCTTACTGTGTTGGAGACATTCAGCGTGGTGTCAGGGAAATGAAGGATGTTCTCTTTCTTCGATTTATAGAAAGGGAAAAATAACGCCCTTTAAAAAAGTGCAACGTTACAAGGAGCTTTATACAAAGCTGTTGACTGGTAACAACCCAAATGCAGACCCAGATGCAGTAGCTGATGCTGGACCCAATTTCGTCCTTTCGATATTTGCATCAACAAATGCAATTTGGATACTTTGCGCCATCAGTGTTACTTGCAGACCATCGCAAAGGAGCCTGTCCACACAAATTTCAGGTTGGCTGTACTTCTTCTCACTTCAGCAGCTGCTCAACACTCTTATAAAGTTTACCATCAAGTGCAATGGCTCAATGTCAATAAAGATTCACTAAAATTGGGTTGGAAAAAAATTGGTGGTTATTTGCGTCCAGTTACAACCACAAAGGCAGCTGCTCTTGAAAAATTACTGTGTAAGTGATTTTTAGGTTACTGATTGCTGTTATTTATTATTATGTAACTACTTCGTACGTTGTACATTGCACTTTTCATTGGAGAACATTGAATTTACTGAAAAGCATGTATTGTGAAGAAAAACAATTTCTATCATTAACCTTGTTTTAATTCTATCCACATGATTTTATCTTTTTAGGAAAATATGACAAAAGACGGAGGTAATTTAACTAAGTGTAATTACAAAAGCACAAATGGGAAAGAGGAAAATGATATGATGAATAATTCAAAAGGAAATATAAGCAAAATGAATATAAAATGGCAAAGAAGGGGAGCAATGTAGGTATATTATCAGATACATACACATAGACGTACATACATACATACGAATGTTCCTAGGCTAATTATGCGTCGCTAAGTACTTTTTATGACAAAACATACTCATTTTCAAGAGAGTACGATGAATCCCAAGCTAACTGGAAAATAATGACATCTTCATCTCCTCCATATCTCCGTCACCCTTGACTGGAATGCAAAAATTCATAAGACCATTTTTATTGTAAATTAAATGTAAATTAATTTTGTGTAAGGTAGAGTTTGCGCTAAACCTTACCGTTAACGAGATATTTGCGAAAAACTGTTGCAACCTACCATTTTATCACTTACTAAGAGGAGGGTACTAAACAGTTTCCCGCTGGGTAGAACTTTTTTCTTGGATGTTTGGGATTAAACCCTAGTTTTACTGTACTAATAGTAATTTTAATGTTACATGCCTAAAGTTTGCTTTGCATTATACTTTTTTCATCTAGAAACTTTGACTAATTGTTGCACAGATCAACGTATAGAAACTTGAATAATGTAAATAAGAAAATAGTCGTTAGGTTTTAACACAAATCATGTAGAAGCTAGATCGGGACCAACTTGCTGCTCAAGCTTAAATGTTTGATCTATACACTAGCACAAATTTCTGTACTGCCAACCATGCATTGGTAAACACTTCAATCACATGAAGCATAATAGAAAGAAGTGTGGACATGTTTCGAGTTTAAAGTTGTTCCTGCTTTTATCTATTAAAATTTATTTTATAACTAACCTCGTTTTGTTGATCATACCTCAACAGCAGTGGTCAGAATGATCTCATTTTAAAGTATCGCAATATTTATACTCGATATACTTTGTGCGATGCTTTAATAATTACACTTCAATTTGCTTTAATGACAGGTCAAAACAGATTTACTGAACAGGTAATTAACCTCTCTACAAGGATTGTTCAATAGAACACGTTTGGAGGCTGTAGCATAATTTTTATTTACTCAATTTAAAAACAATATCTATTAACATTAAGGCATGAGTTCTATTGTTGTAGTAATATATAGATTTCCTGCTGGTAAAATTCTTGCAACTATTAATGAAACCAGTCTCTAACGGCAATCTGCACTTCAGCGTCCGAAGTTAGTCGCTGTTCCTTAACGACTGCTTTGGTGGATCAAAGACGTGAACTTTGTGATAGTAAGAGTTCGAATAATGGAATTAACACTTTTTATACTGATGTTCATCATTTCAGGTAGTTATTTGACTTTAATGCATCTACTTACACCTAAATTAGTTTCCATAAGTCACATGTTTTCATCTGAAGTTGCAACATGAACATGTTCTGGATGAACCAAATCTTTGTCGAAATTTTCTGCCTTACCAAACCACTGTAGTGTGAGAATAACTATAGTGAGCACCAAGTCACCATCAACAGCTCTCATTCTCATGGATTTCTAGTGGATGACGTCCTTTGGCGGCTAAAACTTTAATATTATCTTTGGACGGATTTTTCATAGTAAACGCCATTTCGGAGCTCCATAAAAATGCACACAAAGATGCAACCACAAACAAATTTGGCAGACACCTCACTAATATGCCAATAAACAGTTTCAACAACCGCATGCAATTGTCGTGATAATCAAGTCGCGCTTCTGCGATTAAAACGTGTTTCTGTTGAACAATCCTTGTATATTTAAAAATTCAGTTTTATTCAACTGTTGTAGTGTAAAGTATAAACTGGACAATTTTCAATTTGGGGCTTCAAAATGCTTATTTGACATCTCTGACAGCAATATTTATCATAAATACATCGTTTTTATGTATTTGGGAATTTACCCAGTTACCTTTAACAGTAAATAGTAAAATCAGACACCTTAAAATAAAGTGAGCCTAGACCTCAAAAATATCAAATTTTAAAATCCTACAGATGTAGAGGGATTTTCTACATAATAATACTCAATACTAACAGCAATCAA